>KZ652225.1:13765-37965 GCA_001010745.2 Gerris buenoi
AAAACAGAAAGGTTGTTTCTTTTTATTTTTTTTTATTATTACAATGATTATTGTTTGCATTATATTAGCTATAGCTTTTAATTATATTATGCTGAATTATGATTATTTTGACTCTTTAGGAAACTCCTGATTCGCCATTTTACTTTTAGGCACAAAGAACAATAAACTGATGTTGGTTATTACATATACTTTTTTAATATCAGACAAGACAATGGTTTTTTTTTGTTATTTTCCGCAGGAGCGCTTACCTAACTACGGTCTAATTCATTAGCGCCATAGTGTACTTTCTATATCGGCAGTACTTTCTCTTTAAAAGCCGATAATCGCTTTACCTTAGTCTCGACGTAATCATTTTCCTTTCTTATCTTTTAAAACATATAATTATGATATTAATAGATTATGAAATGAATTAGTTTAAAGTTGTTGAACTTAGTAGAAGTCTAAACTGAGAGAAAGGGTTAATTTTATTTTTAGGCGTGTTTAGATAAAAATATATAATTTAATTTTCTTCACGAAATTATCTAATCGACCTTGATTGTATTTTTAAAGATCCATTAAACGCGTCATTAAAGTTTATGATAAACAAAATAACAAGGATTTAAAAATATACAGTTATTTTTGCAGTTTAAGCATTCCGTACATTCCAGTTAAGTTCGACTTCGATGCAGAAGTAGGAATTGTCTAACCTTCTTATAGAGCAGTATTGAAATTCCGACCTATTTTTTTAAAACTCAGACCTTCTGTTGTTGTTGTTTTTTTTTTAACTTATCGATTCTTTATTTAATAATTTCTGTTTTATTTTATGATACAAATATGATTTTGTTATAGATATTTCTTTAAATTATAATTAACAGATTTTGAATGGTTCTATTTTAAAATTTTGTGGTTCGTGATAATTTATAAATAGTAAAGGAAGGCTTTTTCAGACCTTTCTCTTCAAAATGCAGTTCGTTTTTTAGACTTTAGTTATATTAAAACCATATCAGCTGATTTAAATCAGATGATACTTTGACCTTCTCCCTCTCTACTGTCTTTTGTTTACTTGTGTGTCTGTGTGGTAGATTTTTTCTCTTGTGTCTACTTTGTTTTCCAGTTTCTTTTCTTACCGTGTGGGGATTAAATAATACCATTGTTTCCCACAGTAGTTATTTTCCGTGTTAATATTTAATAGTTGATAGTTCGTTATTTCGTTCCCACGCTACTCGCTTCTTGATATCGAGTCGTTTCCTTCTCTACAAGAGTCCCGCACTCCCGAAAGAAAAATGATTCATTACAACTTCGCCGCAGTGTTAGAGATCATACGAGCCCTTACTCAATCTAAAGTCTATCGGTTTTTCATTTAACTCATTACAGCATTCTTATGTTGACGTACAAAAACTTTTGTAATTCAATAATGTGAAAGCTTATTACGTAGTACAACTAGTGTCATACTTTTAAATAGTTTATTTTTAACAAAAAATTATAGAATCTCTTTAAATTATTTTTTAATTAAAGCAATAAGTTTAATGATTGGAATCTCGGAAAAGAATCTCTATTGAAGATGTGTCCGTGTATTTACTGTTGGTATAAAGTTCCGGACAAATTAAACGATGTGTTCTTAAGATATTAGAATCTCTTGATCATTTTGTTTGTTACTTGTACTTTAATTGCAATAAACCTTCAACATGTCATCAGGTAGAAGTGAATCGGATTCAATGAACAGCGACACTGAAAATTCTGAATATTTGGACCCGAGAATACAGGTAAAATATTTGTTAAATGCAACAATGAAGTGATCAGTGTTAGCATCTTAAAAGAATGTAACTGTCTTTGCTTTTATAACGTTTTTAAAAACATTTCTTTTGTTTTGCTACAAGTATAACCCTAAGATTTATGTAGGTACATTTAATTCATACATACATCTTTATTTTTAAGAAAATCAACCACCTATTCAACTCAAGGATCTTATAAAATAGGGATAGAACACTAAGCGATAAAAGTGTCGCCAAGAACTTGGAAAATCTAGTAAGATCCGAGTAGGATAGATAACCTTCCCGTAAGATTGTACAATGGTTATATCTGCGGATGATCAAGAAGGTTATGCTTAAAATGCTAGATTGTAACGTATCCTTTCATAGGTTTGTTCCTCAGAGCCAATAGTTTATAAACGATTGATAACAGTCGGGAAATTCGTCCTACTAATGCGCGCGCACACTGGTAGTTTGATGTCGATTTTTTCCAAGTTCTTGGCGACGCTTCTTAATCGGCCCTTAACCCAGGAGGCATGGTTAGTGCTCTATCCCTATTTTATAACATTCTTGATTCAACTACACAGAATAACTAATAATCCTCGACGAAAAAGATACAAATATAACATACCTTGCTTAGGATGATAAAGAAATATTAATTTATACATTGATGTAGGTAATTACCAATTCCAATCATATATCTGAATTGAGAGTTTATTTAATGAGTTTCTTGAAGTTTACACCTTCCTTGCTTTATCAAATGCTATATGTTACTTTATGTTTTTAATAAGTAATTTGTAGCTCATTTTTACTACTGCACTGAAGTACTACTACTACTACTACATTTCATAATTCTGTTGTTTTTAGTTAATGATGTTTTGTAGACAATCTGTAGTAGAGTACATTTTGAGATGTTTATTGTACCGATTGATATATTAGGTGGAGACTAATCAGACTGGCCTATCGACCAGTGATTTGTTGTTGTTTGTGTCGTAGGGCTTTCAATGTTTCTTGTCTAACAGGTTGAAGTAAGTGGTTTAGCAGGTAATAAACTTAAAGCGTATTTGTTTGAGTGTGAAGCTGTTAAGAGTACTCTGTGTGAGCTGTATTGGAAACTTTATTATTTTCATCTTGTTAAATTTCTGTTGTAGAAAATACTAAACGAAATAAAAATGCATAAATTGTAGGATGAAGGAGGACAGTAATGTTGTAAAATTATGGAGAATATAGGAGCAAATAATGTTTTCAGTTTTTAAATTAAGCTCTACAGAATGTAAAATAGTTACTAACTATGGCGGGGCCTGGGTGGCTCGGAGGCTAGAGCGCTTTCCTTTCTACCTTGCAATAAGGCAAGTTAAGCAGCCTCTAGCAGGGTCAGAAGATGCAAGGGGGACTGCTTCTGATCACAGCTCTGGATTCGATTCCCAGACCAGGTCCCCCGCTCAATATCCACCCAGCATTATAACCAAATGGGAAGCTCCTCAAAAGAGTGGCACCACCAGGTTTCATCCTGGAAACCATGATAATGACTAATGACACTCTTGGTTGTAATTCAACTAGGAGGGGAGTCATGGTTAACAACCTTATTGTCACACGAGAGTGTAGATTTCGGTCCCTAACCCGGGTTCGTTCAATGGGTCCTACCTAAGAGGCTTGTATCTTCGGGTGTAAAAGCCCCCCGGAATATAAAAAATAAATAAATAAAAATACTAACTATGGCCTAAGGGTCAGTAGAAGTCACAAACACCCTGGTATATGGCTAAAGTAACTGAATTTTTTATGAATGTGGTCAGTTGGTAGTAACTCACCCTACCCTTAAAGTTTACTCTGATAACTATGTAGTCAAAACCGGTCTGTACCCTTATATTTTTATTTAATTTTTTTTTAAATTTTTGGTAGTTTTTATTTTACGGAAAGTTTAAATTTTAATTTAAATCAAATAATAATCATTATTAACACTGGGAGACAGACAGAGAAAAATAGACTCCAGCGCCGGGACTTGAACACGGACCTCCTGCATTTCCAGTACAGACGCTCTTTCCAACTAAGCTACGCAGGAGAATGATTTTTCTCCGCTGTAACCGATAACTAGTCCCCAAATCCAAGCTTTCAATATTCATACTCACTTAGCAAGTCAAAGTTGGAAAGAGCGTCTGTACTGGAAATACAGGAGGCCCATGGTTCAAGTCGCGGCGCTAGAGTCTATTTTTCTCTGTCTGTCTCTCAGTCTTAATGATTATAATTTTATTTAAACTTATTTATATTTTTATTACTTTTGGTTTGAAAATATATTAATCAATTGAACTTGTTTCTTAACTACCTCTATCAGTTTGCCTTCATATTGAATATCTTAAAAGTAATGTCAAATTGATACATGACGTATTCGTTTTGAGAAGGAATTTTACATTTATTTTATCTTACAATATGTGGTGCACTTTTTTTTCACTTTATTACATTTAAACTTCTAAAAACTACTTTAACTAATTTTGGTTATTTGCTATCTAAAACTAAAAAAAAAAATAATAATGTCAAATTGATACATGAAGTATTCGTTTTGAGAAGGAATTTTACATTTATTTTATCTTACAATATGTGGTGCACTTTTTTTTCACTTTATTACATTTAAACTTCTAAAAAGTATACTACTCTTAACTAATTTTGGTTATATGCTATCTAAAAAAAAAAAAAAATAATAATGTATAAAAAAATTGTCTAATAAAAAATAAATCCTTACACATGTATTTTATCAGTTTATAATTTACACATGGTGTGAACTGTTTCTAAGATATCTAAAAGAAATGGTTGCATTGACCGATATTTTGTGGTAATAAAATGTAATAATGATTAATAAACACTTAAAAAGAAACCTTGCTTGTGGTTTATTCTATAATTTTCTAACCATAATTCTCTGAATTATATTTATAAAATGATTACCATAATGTAAATATGTAAAAAAAAAAAATTAAAAAAATTAGATTACTTTATAATGAGAATTTATTCTTATTGTAATTTCTTAGAATATATTAATTGCCCAACTGTTTTGGGTTCTATGACACTGAGGTATTGAGGGCATTGAACTAGAATAAACAAATCAGCCTGTCTAGGATTAAATTAAATTATCTCTGGATTAGAAACCTTGGCTAGCATAACTCACCACAAATTGAACTCTAAAAAATTCCTCTTTATTTTACTCTTTTAACTTTTCAAGTTTTTCTTCCTTATTCATGAAAAACCTTCGCTTACATTGTCTTTCTTTTTTCTTGTATAAAAATTGTCACTTTATTTATTTTATACTTCTTTATTTGTTCTTTTTCTTTAACCTCTAGCATTTGTTGGCAATTTACTTATAGGTTTGTTTTTTTCTACTGATATTTGTTGGAAGCCACTGATAACAAATAACTAGACAAACGAATTTAGCTTGAAGCACAATATGTGTTGAGATATATATTTTTTTTTAAATTAACAGAGTTGTTATAAATGACAACCATTGCAAGATGATGTTCAAATCAGTAATGCTGTATTGCTTTGAATATAAGACGCTCTTTTTCCCCCTTTTTGCATCGCGAAAATCTGGATGCGTGATATATTCGAGGTGCATCTTATAATCAATGTATTCAAGTTTAATATATCTAACAACCTTTCTACAAAGTTCTCTCTCAAGAGTACTGCTGAGATCTTGTTTTTATAGATCTACTTTTTATTTCCAATTCTCTGTATTTTGATGGTATATCTTTGTCGAGACCTCCTGTTTCATCAAATTTCAGGAATTTTAACGTGTTCAATTTCTGATAAGATTCGGGGTGAAAGGGAGATTCCGTTGTTCCAATATATTTCTTGTTAGCTTGAACATTTTTTTTTTTTCAAAAGCTGACCTTGCTATTGCTCTGCCAGCATAGTTTCTATCTTACATCTAAATAAAGATTCAAATACACCTGAGATCTAAATTAATTATCAATATTCCAACAATAATCATGGTAGACTGCCTAAATTTGATGTCTTAACAAGTTGTTATAGAAGAGAACGGAATATTTCCTTTTTGGAGCAGAGTGTTTCTTGATTTTTTTTTTTCAAATTTTTTGGTTTGAAAATCAAGATGCGTCTTATATTTGAAGGCATTTTATATTCGTTGCAATACGGTAGTATTAATAAAAATGTAGGGAAATACCATACTGTTGGGAATTTTTATATGAACTTTATAAATTGCGTAGTATTCAATATAATTTTAGAAAAGAATGAGAGTTTTTGAGAGGGTAATGAAAAGATACAAAATAAGTCAAGGACAGGTGAGGAAAATGTATGATTGAATTTAATTTGAAACAAAGAGTTGAACAACAGGAAGTCGAGTCAGTGAGCAATAACATCTGAATGAGATAATCTATGTAGTGTAACTTATATTATGGGAAATTGTATTTGAATTTTGTAAATTAATAATGCTTTAACACATATTGAGACTTATTATTCCTCAATCTTTATTCTCTTAAATTATTCATTCTATTCTGAGTACCTCAAAGATCTGTGGGTTTCGATTCATATTCATATTTTTGTATATCTCTCACATCTGTCTTTAATAGTAATAAAACAAGAAAGTTCTATTACTCGCACAAATCATTTATTCAGAGTACCCCAAGGATCTATAGGTTCGATTCATATTAATATTTTTGTATGTCTCTCACCTCTGTCTTTAATAGTAATAAAACAAGAAAGTTCTATTACTCACTCAAATCATTCATTCATAGTACTCCAAGGATCTGTGGGTTCGATTCATATTCATATGTTTGTATATCTCTCACCTCTGTCTTTATTAGTAATAAAACAAGAAAGTTCTATTACTCGCACAAATCATTCATTCATAGTACTCCAAGGATCTGTGGGTTCGATTCATATTCACAGTTTTGTATGCCTCTCACCTCTCTCTTTAATATTAATAAAACAAGAAAGTTCTATTACTCGCTCAAATCATTCATTCTTAGTACTCTAAGGATCTGTGGGTTTGATTCATATTCACATTTTTGTATCTCTTTAGGTGAGCGCACACGATCAATAGTATTGTCAATATGCGGGGTTAGTATTGATAAAAAAAAAACAGTATTGATAAAAATTTGTTACTAAATTGACATGTTGTCAATAGTATTGTCAATACTATTATTGACAATAATATTGATCGTGTGCGCTCGCCTTTTCACCTCTGTCTTTAATAGTAATAAAACAAGAAAATCTGCTACCTTTTCCCCTTTTTTGGTTGCAAATTAGCATATCTTAAATGTTGCATTAGACTCTTATTTCCTCTGCTTTTCTATACTGTCGTTTCTGCCTCAATGTTTAAGTAGTTTCGGTTTTGCTTCATTGTAACTAATTTTTAATTTGTTTATTACTTTCTTTAATATCTTAAACCATCCTTTAATATATTTAATATATTAAATATATTTTTAATATATTAAAATTATATTTTAATATATATTTTATATATTTTTAATATATTTTTAGGGNATATGTTTGTATATCTCTCACCTCTGTCTTTAATAGTAATAAAACAAGAAAGTTCTATTACTCGCTCAAATCATTCATTCAGAGTACTCCTAGGATCTGTGGGTTCGATTCATATTCATATGTTTGTATATCTCTCACCTCTGTCTTTAATAGTAATAAAACAAGAAAGTTCTATTACTCACTCAAATCATTCATTCATAGTACTCCAAGGATCAGTGGGTTTGATTCATATTCACATTTTTGTATCTCTTTAGGTGAGCGCCACGATCAATAGTATTGTCAATATGCGGGGTTAGTATTGATAAAAAAAAACAGTTTTGATAAAAATTTGTTAATAAATTGACATGTTGTCAATAGTATTGTCAATACTATTATTGACAATAATATTGATCGTGTGCGCTCGCCTTTTCACCTCTGTCTTTAATTGTAATAAAACAAGAAAATCTGCTACCTTTTCCCCCTTTTTTGGTTGCAATTGAGATTTTCTTAAATTTTGCATTAAATTCCCATTTTATCTGCTTTTCTAAACTGTTTTATCTGTCCCAATGTTCATGTAGTTTCGGTTTTGCTTCTATGTAACAAATTTTTAATTTGTTTCATTATATTCTTTGATATCTGAACCATCCTTTTTTAATTAATATATTTTTTTTATATTATTTTTAGGTTGAACTTGAAAGACTGAATACGTGTACTGATGAAATCAATAAACTTGAAACTGAACTTGATGTAAGTTTTCCCTATTTAATACCTCAATTATTGTAATTTTTAAATATTATAAGAAGTAAAAAGGCTTATAAGAAATTTTACTTCTCTCTTTATGTTGTAAAGAAGAGCTATATTCCCTTTAGAGCAAAGTTAATTGTTTGACTTATCTTTATGATAGTAAACTTTCAAAATTGATTATACAACAACCTAAATTGTTCAAGTTAAAAAAAGTAACAATTTTTATATTGAATTGATTTGTGATTTCAGGAAGCAAATACTACATTTAGGATGCTGTTGAATGAAAGTATGAGAAGACTTAAGGTACTAACGTGTAAACTAGGGTCCTGTATTGATAGGGCGAGACCTTACTATGAGGCTGTAGACATTGCCAAGAAAGCACAAGCTGAATGTCAAAGGGCTGCTGTTAAATTTCAAAGGGCTAATGGTATGTTTTATGATTTTATTTTAAAATGTCATTTGTGATTTTATTAACTAATTAAGTATAATTTCCGCTGATGACTGTTTTATTACTGTCTTATGTAGTATGTATCAAGAATGTATGGTGTATATCCTCTCGAGCCTAATAAGGTGGTTCACGTACTAGTTTTTGTAACACCCTGGAAAAAAAGAGAAAAGTTAATTCCAATAAAATTTGGTAGTAATAAAGAACTACCATCCCTTTGAAGTACAATCAATACCTTTCTTCGAACAATGTTGACCGCATTGTTCAAACTATGAATTAGGCTGGTTGGCTGCCAATAAAGTCATGATGTTTATCAAGTGTCTTGTTTGAATAATGTTGATTCCTTTGTTCAAATTATGAATTAGGCTAGTTGGCTGACAATGAAGTTATGATATTTATCAAGTGTATTGTTTGAATAATGTTGACCCTCATTGTTCAAATTATGAATTAGGCTAGTTGGCTGATAATGAAGTTATGATGTTTATCAAGTGTCTTGTTTGAATAATGTTGACCGCATGGTTCAACATTCTAGCAAACTATGAATTAGGCTAGTTGGCTGATAATGAAGTCATGAAGTTTATTAAGTGCCACTAGGTGTAAACTCTTCTGGTTTTTTCTTATTTTGATAATTTGGAAACACTGGAGAATTCTTTAATATCAGGCCTGTTTTAGATGTTCACTGCTCCCTTGGCAGTCCATGACACTGCCCACCACCCTTTACCCGTCTTGTAAATTTTAACCAAGTCTACACAAATCTCTTGCCCCTCCCCAAACCTCTTGCGCCCTTGGGCACGAAAAAAATCGACCCTGTCTAGTATATATAATATTACCTCTGTGTATTTAGACTATTGAACTAGTATTAAAATGACAATCAAATTAATTAAGTGCTTCTAATAAACTTTTTGATTATATTAATCATATTTATTAATTGATATTTCAGAGATACACCAAGCAGCTAAAGAAACAGTGGCATTGGCTGAAACAAGATTTCTAAGTAATCAACATGAGTGGCAGTTTGATAGTGCTTGGCAGGAAATGCTTAACCACGCTATCATAAAAGTAGGTTTCATTTATTTAGTTTCTCGTAAGATAGAATGCCCTATTTATCAACAGAGTGTTGCCTTGAAATACTATATTCTTTCTCCTTGAATGCATTTTATGCTGTGAACATGATTATGAAACAAAAATCTAATGATACTAAAATATTTAGTAATGCATGAGGTAAAGTTCTTGTAAATTAAACAAAAGCAGTTCAGGTATTATCATAAGTTTTTTTAAGTTTCCAAAATTTCTATGGACTCAAATAATCCTGTTGCTCTTTAATGTCCTAAAATTTAAAGAGGTACCCTGACTTCACTAATAAGTACAGCTAACTTCTGTGTCATCTGCCAGAATCTACACTTACGTCTCTAAAATATCTGTTTCAGCAGTTTCTAGCCACCTGCTTGGGTTTAAATTGACGAGCTTTATTGTTAAATGAATGCTTATCTGGAAGATCTTTACTTTAATCTATTCTTTAATTAATTTTTAATAATTAATTGGTTAATCTAATCTGTTCGATGAAAATGTATGTTTTTTAAATGTAGTATTTTTGCTATTTTTCAGGTTACTGAGGCTGAACATCAGAGAACAGAAAGTGGTCAAGAACATCAAAAAAGGGCAACACTGTTCAATGTGGCAGAACAGAGGGTAATCATTTTTGATCTCGTTCTTATTTACCAATTTTTTTTCTATTTGAAATTTATTTATTATTAGGGGGGTATAAATATTTTTGTCTAAAACGGGGATAGGGGGATATGGAAACCTCCCAGGAAATTTTTGGGAATTTTAAGGTAAATAATACTTTTTTTTTTATATATAAAGTTTACTATTCTAAAAAAAATTAAAAGTAAGAAATAAATTGCAAAAATGTGCAATATATTTATTATTCAAAAATAATAATAAATTTATTAAAGATGTAATTAAATTCATCTGTACCAATTCTTAGTTCAGTTTAATAATACCTCTCAATAAATGAAATATTTACTAAAAATTGGAAATGTTTCTAACTCATTACGTATAAGACGGGCTTTTGATTTTACCCATACCTTCAACTTTAAGCCTTCAAAAGCTTAAAATAACAGAATGTATGGCCACCCTACTATTAATAGTTGATGGAAAATTTTAAAGTAAAATTGCTCATCTGATACATATTAATTCTCTTAACATTTGCATATTGTTTCTTTTTTGTTTTTGTTTTCATTTCTTCTATTTTATTATAATTTTATTTTATTATTAGAAAGCTCAATTTTGAGGTGAGGAAAAATGGTCCTTTCTTTTTACTTATAAAATTCCCAATTCTCCAAAGATCGGAGTTCCTTCTAATTCTAAAATCTATATCTGCATTTGTTAACCATAAAGTATTTATCATTTAAATCTGATTGTCAAAACTACATGTAATTTACTTTGTTACCAGGTGGCCACCCTTGAGCAGAAATTGAAGAGAACCATAATAAAGTCCAGGCCTTATTTTGAAGAGAAAGCATTGTGTCAGGTATGTTTATTTTTTACTTTTTATCTATTGTTTGATTTTTATTTATTGGTTTGGTTTAATTTATACCACTTACCGAAGGTAACGGAAGTATTCTGTTCACTTTTGAGAATGAAAAACTTTTATGTCTAAAACGGGGATAGGGGGATATGGAAAAATTTTTCTCAAATTTTAAAAATTCCAAGACAGAAATCTGTTTCAGACATCAGGGAACATTTTTGGTCTCGTGTCTGTCATTCTGTGTGTCTGCGAATTTTGAAACGTCCGACGATAACTTGAGTAATTCTTGACCGATTTTGATGAAATTTGGTAGACATGTTGATTTTACCAATTCTCAGGACGAGTTTGTTAGACAACGTTATCCGTCCAAGTGTTAACGGGTAACACTCACGTAAACGTGAACTTCAAATTTAAAATTGGAAGTTTAGGCAGGAAAAAAAAATCAAACTACATCTATTCAATGAGAAAAACATTTTTTTTTAAACAGTATAACAATAAAGTACATGATAGGATGCGAGGAAGCTATGTGCCACACTAATTGGCAGTCTATTTTCATTTTCAGTTGTTTGGAAACCAATAGATTTTCCTCTCGCAGTCTTTAGTCCATCACTGCTATTGTTTTTACATTATAATTTTAAATGTAAACAGAGTAGGGGTCTCTACTCTAGATAAGGCAATAAAGTGGTTTTATATCTTTTTGTCTAATGAGCTAGATTTTTATCACAATGCAATTGAGGCAAATTGTATTAGACAGGCTACTAAGTACTCATATTGTCTGAATAGTTAAATCAAAGGAATTAATAGTAAGAAGATGTTCAGGCTGAACATCCCTACTCTTTACTCTAAATAAGGATGTACCTGAACAAGAGGCAAACCTGGTAGTTATAGAATTATCTGTTATTGAAACTTTATTAGTCTATAGCAGTAGAAACTATGACTTCATAATATATTCTGAGTGTGTTTTGGATATATAAAGGCGGGGACACAGTAGAGCATTTGCCCCGAATGAGAATGCATTCGCCCCGATTTGCTTAGAGATGGATAGGACGAGCCGAACTGAAACACATGCTCATTCGGGGCGAATGCTCCAATGTATCTCCGCTTTAATGTAAGAGCTGACTAAATATTTTAACTTGTTAGCAGTGAATTACATCTAACTAATTACAATATTATGTATATTGGATCTTAGATGCAACAGTGTTTCAATTAATCAGTAGCTTGTACAGTATTTTTCTTAATTTTGGTTTCCTTGTTATCATTCTTATCTTGGCAATTCTGTTGCAGGAGCAATTAGATACTCAAAAGAAACGAGTGGAGGAACTTCAGACGATGATATCTAAAGTAAAATCAGACTATTCTGGATCCCTTAAACGTCTTGAAGCCATATCCGAGGAAATACACCAACGAAGAAGAAACAAGGTAAAGATTAATTACAATTCGCTTATGAGGTTTTGAAAGTTAATTTTTATAAATACGGGTTTCAACTAATGTAACAATTTATGATTACACTTAGATTCTTCAAATACAGAGTGGGCCAATAGTAGGCATGTAGTATTTAAGTTACATTTTAGAGAGAAACCTCCAAAAATGTTTGAAATTGAAGAAAATATAGAATTAATAAATAAATTGCGGACTGATATGAATTCCCCTGTTATTGATTATTTTATTTCAATAAATGTTTGAGCTTTTCCTTAAAATAATAACTAAAACGCAACATACACCTACTTTTACACCACCTTCTATATTCACAAGATTAGTAGCTAAATTATTTATAGTTGATGTTGCAACAAAAAGAAAAAATAAAATAAAATATTTTCAACAAAGTTTAAACATTTTTCTGATGTTATTGGTCAACATCTGCCAGTGTTTATTAAAGATTCGATTAACTTAAATTACCATGAATAAAGTAGAAATTCAATTATCCGAATTAGTCTAGGATTGGACTGATTTGGATAAGCAGAGATACAAGTACGTAATTGGATATAGGCTAAGAATTAAGAAATAAATATAGTCGGACCTCCATACAACGAATTACCATGCAAGAATAATCTCTATACAAGAATGTTTTTTATGTCCCACGATTTCTCTATGTAAAGTGTTTCTATTGTAAAATAAATTCTATATAACGCAATTTCTATAGAACAATTTTTTTTCTGGAACCATCAGTTTGGTTATATGGAGGTCCGACGTATGTAATTTATAGAAAAGAATACCTTTTACATTTAAAATTAAATATGATCAACTTAAGATTCAGCAATCTTTTTGAAAAAGACAGTAAAAAGAAAGCAAATTCAGTTCATGGCAGCAATTATTATGACCAACAAAATACATTTTCCCCTAGTAATTAGATTTACATAAATGGGGATTTGGTTGATCGGGGTTCGAAAAATTGGAATCCTACTCTACCATTCTTCCAACTCTGTATTTTTAGTAATAGGAGATTACTTAATTCTTTACTGATTTTCTTTTTTATCAATTTTTAAGGTACTTTTTTTTTGTACATGATAGAGTTTATAAGCCTCAATTTATTTATTTATTTTTTTAGAGTGGAAGTGGAAGTCCTGTACCTCGTGGACCTAGAGAACCCGGAGTAGGAGCGGAAATTGATCCTAAACTCCATGAAGAGATAAAGCCACCACCCTCAATTACTTATTCACCTGGTAAATATCATATTCCTTTTTTTAAAAAATAATATTTCTTTAATTCTTATTAATTAAAAAGTTTTATTTAGGAGGTTTTATTTGTAGGACGCTCTGTTACAAAGTTTTACAATAAGTACAAAATTTATTAGTTTTTTAGAGCTGCCTCAGATGTCTTTGAAGTAATGGGAAAAATTTGGAGCCACTTTTTGATTGCAAATTTGATTAGAGTTAAGGTTACTTTAATTCCTCCTGTGTATGAAGTATGAACACTCATAGCAAATTATAAAGACACTAGTTATTTGACCACAGTTGAGAATTCATTCTCATGTGTTAACAGGAGTTAATCTTTAGATGTAAGATATTAACTCTCTATAATTTACCAAAGTGAAAAAGGCTTTCAAAACCACTTTTGGTTTTCATTACCACTAGGAATTACAGAAGAAAGAGAAACTCGGAATTACCTGATAGATAGATATAGAGGTGTAATAGCAACTTTTTCTTTATTTCTGGTTGTTAAGAGTAAAATTAAGTCATGACCAGAGTAAAATTAAGTCTTAATTGTGTAAGTTTTGTCTCAAGGATCCTTAGGATTATCAGTATTCTAGAGTTCTTAATGCCCAGTTAACACGGTCAAACTATTTTGGACCAAGGCAGCTTTGACTCTATTTTGACGCTACTTAGATTGTGTAAACAAGGTATCAAAGTCAACTTGGACATCAAAGTTGAGTTGGATGTGCCCCAACTTTTTTTTTTGATCAAAGCAGACTTTGATCAAAACAAAAATGGCGCCTGATACAAAGACAAAGATGTTAGGATGAGCTGGGTTTTGTTTATAAGAAGATTGTTATATCACCACTGTTTTAAAACTTAATAAGTACAATTTAACTGGAAAGTTCTAGAGGGAAAAACATTTGACACAATCTATCTTTACCTCAACTTTATAATGTGTTAAAGTTCCACTGCTTGGACAAAATATATTTTGATTGTGTTAACCGTACTTCAAAGTTCCACAAACACTTTGACCAAGTGGATTTCATCAAAGTTACTTTGATCGTGTAAACCCGGCTTAAGTGAAAACTGTTTATTATTATCAGAATGATCATACTTATAATGATTAACCTTGTAAGAAATGATTGCTATTAAAATTATATTAAATTATTACTTTAAATATATTTTTGTTTTGTTGAATTAGATTTGAAGAAGCGAGGGAGCAGCTCAAGATGGTCTAGAGATGATCTTGAGAATGAGTTAGATAAGTTTGAGGTCGGCAGCATTGGAAGTATCTCTGTTCACACATCTTCTCACGTTTCTGAATCTGAAGATTATGATGATGAAGTAAGTTAACAATTTTTTATCTTTATATTTTAAAATAATATTTTAAGTTTCTACTCAGGGATACTTCCAAGGGATACAATATTAGCTATCTTTTACCTGTAAATTATTACAGAATGAGATTTGATTTTACTAAAGTTTATGTGCTTAAGTAACTGTTGATTAAAAAAACCATTACAACCTTTTAAAATAACGAGAAGGTATTAAAACATTTAGTCGCACACTGGAGACAAAAACTGTCTGCAGACTGTTTCCGAACTGTCTTGGTTGTGTCTGCCTTGTCGCACTTGTGTTGCAACAGCCTTACACACTGGAGACATATCTTATACCCAGTGAAATTGATGTGATTTGTGCATAATTGTCTACAGACAGAAATGTGTTGGGACATCTCCTAGGCTGGAGGACTCTTTTGTCTTGCACTTGTCTTTGCCTCCAGTTTGCGCACCCCATATACTGTATAAGTCCTTGAGGTAGTGACAAAACTGTGTGCGGCCAAAAAGACTCCTGTGTGCGCCTGGCCTTATCGTATTCTCAGGCACAACATGCCTATAATTTTAAACTCTACAAATATGGTATAAACTTATTTTTTATAGACCAAATAACTCTGATTTTACTACTATTACTAGAATTACTATTTACCCTAACTTGAATTTGTTTTTGGCAATGTTAGTAGTTTCCTATATTAATTTTTACCTTGTAATTTTAAGATTCTTGTTCAATAATCAATTTTATGGATTAGCTGTAATGAAACTATTTAAAAATACTATTTGAAGTCATTTAACTTGAAGGCTACTGTGAAATTTTTATTTATTTCCATTTTGTTGACCTTGTTAGGACTTAGACGAACTTCGTCAAAAAGTGAAAGAGTTGTCGATGGCCGAAGTTCGCAGTGATACTTGGGAAACAGAACTGGCTGAAAGCATTCTTCGCTTAGACAATGCTATGCTTGAGAGGGAATGCAATCGAGAGTTGAGAGCGATCGCTTCTAAACCATGTGGAAGTCCCCTGAGAGAGCAGGAGTGCAACAGAGAACTGACTGCAATAGTTACAAGCAAACCTGAAGACGATCTAAATGCGGAAACAGTTACTAACGGGGAAGGTATATGCAACGTAGAAACTCAAAAGTGTTCAGAATCTCTTGATATAAACGGAACAGGTAATATAGTTTCAAAGCAGAATAGTGATATTGAACCTCCTAAATTACCCGACTCTACTAATACGGAAGTTGTGAACAAGGCAGATTTAAAATTGGAATTTGAAACCCCATCATGTTCCAAGACTCTTGACACTGTTCTTGCCGAAGAAGAGAATAAACGCTTGGAAAATTCCGTATCAAATAGTTCAAGCTTTGTCACAATTCCTCTTCTTTCTCCCAGAAGTCCGATTACAACCCCTCAAATCGAGCAGCTATCTGCTGTAGCTCTTAATCAATTGGTAAACGAGAAAGAAGCGATTATAAACAATAATATTCCTTCGAAATCACTCTTCCACACTCTTCTAAATATGAAATCTTTAGATTTGGATTCTAAACAAGTAGATTATAACGATCAATCAGTTAACGATGTAGATAGTTCTGTAGATAAAAATGTAGCTGCTCTGTTAGACAGTAGTGTTAAGAATAAGTTAAACTTGCAAAATTCTGAAAATTTAAACGGGATAACTCAAAATGGTTCCGAGAGGAGGCAGTCCATTGGGGCCGCTGCGAGTAAACTTCTCAACAGTACTAAAATAGAATCTCTAAGAGCCAATTTAAACGAGAACATTTTGAACACCATCAAAGATGTTTCGGAAAATGTTCTCAACCGATTAGTAAGACAAGACTCCAATACTATTAAGACAGAACAAATTCCAAATAGCCAATCTTGCCAGTCAAATCCATTTGAGATAAATTCAAATGACGATGAATTGTCGCCTAGTTTAAGCAATACTAACAATCAACCTTCTTCCGAAGCAACAGTTTTAAATTTTGTACCTAGCGACTCGGTCGTTCATTTACAAGCTAACACTTCAATAGTACAACCACAACAAGATATTTTAAAAGTGGTCGTTAAACCTCAAACTAATGGTTCGATATTTCAACAGTTTCAATCAAACTTTCTAAATTTAAATTCACAGACGGTGACACCAGACAATAAGAAGTCCTCTGATATTAAGGAAAGAGTTAGTGAACAATAAAACTTGCAACTAAGTTGCTTCCAGTTAAGTTTCCATGTGTTTCATGTATAATGAGTGCTATGATTTGTCATAAGTTAATTTATTTTTATTTTATGGCAACATAAAGCAGTATATATTTTAATTACGTCTACCTTAACAAACACTTAGTGAGTGTAAATATTGAATACTGGTTTACAAATTAGGTTTAATTTTCAACTTTGAACTTTATTTTTACATTCCTGCGAGTGAAGTGGTTGGTTAATCAAACAAATACAACCTTTTACACTGATAAAAGCAATTGAATGATGAGTTTCGTTCACACATCCATTTAATATGAACTTTAGTTTTAAACATTTTGACATGTATATCTAACATGTCATTATCTATATACCTTAAACCAAGGTATATAGATACACTGGTTTAAAGTGAGAGTTTGAGAATAAAGAGGTGAGGTGGTTAGAGTGGGTTAGAGCATACATGGTGAGATTTTTTGTCCAATGAAGTTTGAAAACGGGTTTGAAAAACTTCATATTTGTTTATGAATCCTGTTAGCAAATTTTTGAAGAAAATTAAGCTATTGCAATGGCTTAATTTTCTCCTTGGAAATCTGTTTCAGACCATTCTGAATCGATTCCTAAAATTTAACACTTTTTTTATGTATGTATATATGTGTCACTCCAGACGATATCTCCCCTTAGGATGCACTTAAAAATTTTAAAATGTCAATAATATCAAAAGAAAGGATGAGTTCGTTGGTCAGAATTTTAGAAGTTCATTTAGGGATCATATTTTGACAATTTAGGGTCAAAAACAGCATAAAAACGTTTTTGTTTTTTTTTCCATTTTACCCCCCTTTAATATGAAAATATGATAAAAGTGTACATAACATCAATAACTGTACTCTTAAAGAGCTTTCTAACAATGTGCATCTTGAAGGGTAAATACTATTTTGACTTTTGTACCCCGCACCCGTGTGTACCAAAAAAATTTTTTTTTTTTCATCCATCCAAATTCTAAACCAAAATATTCCTATATTATCATAAGCCAATAATTCACAGATTTCTTTGAAAATTCGCTCATTAAGTCATGGTGCATGACGACTTTTTTTTAATTTACTATGAAGTTGCTCAAATTGGTTGTGCAACAAATTGCACCGAGTATGGGCTCTGTTGTTCAACTTGGTTGTATATGGGCCCTTTTAGGCTATATCAATCCCCTTGTTCATTTGTAGGTGACCCAATGTCACAAAACGCTTCAACAACAGTAAAGAGCTGCAGGAACTAGCCCAACACCATGGGATTTTGCATTCTATGATTATTATTACTTAATAAATTTTGTCAGAACTTGTTGCATATCAAATCACTCTTTATAAATGAAATACATATGGAAACTTAGTCTTGCTTCCTGTAAAGCCCAAAGATTTAATTTTTTTTGTAGGGCGACTGATAAGGAGCTTTAATTTTTTAAAAGTAAGATAGTTTAAAAGTTATTTATTTATTATTAGTTTATGAAGTCACTCTTTATTTGATAGATATATATCTCTCTTCTTAATTTTTAATTTCCATGTTTTGCCAATAGATGAATATCAATATGATTTTCTTTTTATATATAAAATAAGTTAATGTGATTATTTTTTAATTAACATTTGAATGTTATTTATTTATTTTTTAATTTCAATGTATATGTGTTAGACAATAGGATAGATCTTTTTAAATGTCCTATTACTTTTTTACTTGTTATTTTAAATTTTTAGACGACAGTACAATTAATACTATTACTTTTATTTAAATAAAGCAATTTCTGTGAAATGATAAATGCCTTGAATTAACTTGTTGATACTTTAAAAGAGTTAATAATCTGATTGTTTACAAAAGTAATTTTGCTTAAGTGTTAATCAAAGAAATAATTTTTTTTTTTATTTCATTTTTGTGTTTTTCTTTATTTAGTTTAGTGAGGTTCCTGTTTTGCGGTACCTTTTAAAAAAGTCAAGTGTTATAGATTTTTTTTTTAAATATTAGAAAATGTTGATTGCATGATGGACTTTAAGTAGGAAATTTTGTTTAAATATATATTAATAATTTTAATTAGAGGATGTTAATTTATGTATTTTTTTGCTAAAAACATTTGCTGTTTTATAAGAAATCATAAAATTCAAAGGTTTAATTTAGGTAGAAATTTTTATATTTCAAAAAAGTAACTAGATTTATTATTATTTTTTTTTTTTTTTTAAAAAAAAAAAAAAAAAAAATCAAGTAAGAGTCTTGTGTGATTAGCCAATGAAACAATATACATTTTTTTAAAAATATTGAGCTTATAGTTAATTCTGTTATTTTGGAGATTAATAGAAATATTTCTTTCATATGCGATTATAAGTAAATAAAAAAACAGAACTCCCAGAGAGTATAACTCAAAAAATGGTTCTCATTTATCACAACAATTTTAGTGGATTGCGTAGGCTTCTGCGGTTAATGTAATCATTAAGTTCTAGGTCTTCCGGTGGTGACCGTGGCATGTTCGAAGTGTATTCCGATCTTTGGCTCCTATGATGGAAGTATCTTGAGGGTTGTACATGTAGTTCTAAGCAATGGAAAACGTGGACTACAGTCTGTTTCAAACGAAAGTTAGTGCGTTGTCAGCACGGGAAAAACTAGAAAATGAGGTGGGGAGCCAATGAGAGCTCGAGATTCTCCCGGACAAAAGGTCGGGGCAACTAGGTAAAGATAAATGTTTTTTTCCCTCAGAGAGGTTGGCCAATCTGTGAGTCACGCCCAGGTAATCTACCACAGATACATACGCCCAAGATTCGCAAAATCGACCTGTATACAGCTGTGTCTCAAAATATAGGACTGAAAATGGAAAATGTATTAAGAGAAAACTTATGAAATAAAGAAGTAACCATAATTGGTGCATTTTTTATCAATATATAGAAAAGACTTTAATTATATGTGCCAGTTTTTTTCAATTCCATACATGATGCTCCGTATAGGCTAGTGCAACTGAATTCAGCTACCATTTTTCAGTTCTTGAAATGTAATAAGGAACCAATTAGAACTAACCTGATCTTAATCTGTCAGTTATAAATAGTTTTGTTTGATTATGGTAGATTTATTCCCACCATCCCATTATATTAGTTGTAGAAATGTTAGTACTTAATACTTGTATTATTAAAAGGTCTTGCCTGTTGCTCTCTGAATATGTAGAATGCTTGTCAAATTTTGTTACTAGCTAAGCTTTTCAATTCCCCGCTACCCATTCTGTTTTTTTTATCTTAAATCTTAAATGAAAGAAAACTTGATACGTATTAAGCTGCACAGTGCTGCTTGTTTTATGTTCAAAGCCATCTAATGAAACTAATTCGTCTATCTTTCTTGTTTCCAATATCTTACGAAGTCTATCTTCCACTTGTAACTTAAGCCGGGTTTACACTGGTAGAGTAAACAGGAGAGTAGAGTGGCGAGTAGAGTGCACTCTACTTCCCACTCTACCAATTTTACTAGCTACTCTACTCGCCACTCTACTCTACTGAGAATTTTTTCGGGTTTCTACGGGTAGAGTTACTCTACTCGCTACTCTAACAAGAGTGTATTTTTCTCATTGGAAATCATATATATATTTAATAACCATATATATTTAATAACCATATATATATTTTTGACCAATCTTGTTTTTATAATATTTGACCAATATTTAAATTATCAAAAAGTATTTTTCTTAATATTAAACCTTTTGGATTTTATGAATGCAAACTTCTATTTTCAGCGACTTACTTTCTGCAAGACAACATTTGCCTTTTTAAAATCATACCTATACACTTTAAAATTATTTTTATAAACTTTTATTTAATGAAAGTAGTTTATTTAATATGACTCAATTTTTATTCATAAAATATTTTGTTATTAAATTATTTTTAGAAATAATTATTTGCCATTTGTACTAACAATAACTATTTTACATGTTTTAAATGTGCGATAATGTGTATATTTTTTATAAATTTAATAATTCACTCAAAAAAAAGAAACGATCTCACTTTTTGATATGGAACACTACTAATTTATGCACTTAAAAACAAAATGAACAATTTTAAACGTAATGTTTATCTTTAATGTATTTTTAATTTTAAGTCTTGTTTATGTTATTATTATTATTGTTTATATGAATCTGTATAATTTTTAATGTTTTACATTTTTTTATTTGTTGGTATTACGACTGACAACAGTACTTAAGTATATGTGCTTATTTAGGAAATAAGTGTGCTTATTTAGAAAATAAGTGTGCTTATTTAGGAAATAACTTATAAATCTGTCAGTGAAGTAAAGCTATATAGGAGAAAAAAAGATTTATTCTTTTAGCTTAACATATTTTAGACTATCTTATCATATTCAAGTTAGTAAAGTGTTTCAGTCAGGCCACCCTGACTATGCCCTAACCAATATTTAATCCCCTTCCATAGCTGATTTGTATAACTTTGCCATGCTGGCTATGACAAGTTAGACAATTGTTTTAGTCAGGCCAATCCCCATAATTAACCCTTAACACGGGCTGGCGCATTGAGTGCGCCACGAATAAAAAATTTGCTGTAAATCACAGATTCACAATGCGAGAATAATAAATCCTCACTCTATCCTACCACTAGAGACCCCTAAAATGGTCAAAGTCTGCTTTGATTATTGCTTTGTTCTGTATAGTTTTGCCGTGTATATATTTGTCTTTGTGCACTGTATATACTCCGCCTGTGCCATCTTATCCGGTAGAGAAATTATGCTTACAATCAAAATATTTTAGGTTTTTCATGAGTTTTTGGATTAGAATGATGGGTGTGAGGAGTTATCTTAGGAATTTGATAACTAATAAAAATCGGCTGAAAGCCTGATACTAAGTCAACCTGAAGGAGATATTACTGATTTGTTATAGTGATTTTTATTTTTATAATTAAAGATATCATTGAGAAATAAATATGTAATACATTAATTGACTTATTAGTTCAAAATTTCCAAAACCCAATCTAGTAGTAGTAGTAGTCTAGTACTTCCTACTCTAGAACGGTTAGGACGAACCACTTGTTCGAACCTTGCAATTAGGCCATCACTTAGGCCCTTTTTACGCCCCGCGGTAGAGAGTTGCAGCCACTCCACACATCATACATATGTACATTGTACCCCTGAAGCGAGTATGATGTGATCAATAGTGAGCCATATAAATCAGAGTGTCACGCCGAGGAATCGAACCCCATCTCGTTCCAATCATGATTCAGTGATGGCCGAGCAGACGTGGTTTAACCGGCACGGCTACGCTACCTCTCCTCTAAACCCAATCTAAATAATCTGGATTTGACCTATTTATAATTTTGACCTATTAATGGTTTGAAAAATGCAAGTAGGCCTGTGCCTCATTGTTTGTCCACGAGAGCCGTGCGACTAAGGGTTAATCCCTTAAACCCTAGCCAACATTTAATCCCCTCGGGAATTCAACCCCCTAGATCTGTGCTTTAAAAAAATAGCCAAAATTTAATAAATTTAAAGGTAGATTTAATTCCATCGCATAAACAAGCTTACCCTAGTCTATAAACATAGCTTTTTACAGCTTTAAAATACATTTTTGTACCTAATACATGATGTATTCAATAGTTTCACTTATCTACTGTTGTCAGAAGTTTTATGGTTCCACTGTCTAAGACGGAGTGGTGCCAGAAATAAGTATTTGTTAAAAACTGTGATTAGATGTCAGTTTATGACTATTAAAGGAAATGTTTAATTTCCTCTGAACTATAAAGCCATTAAAAAAAAGTTAATAAATAAATAAAGTAGAACTAAATAAATGTCAAAAAAATAAATATAAATAGTCTTAAAATAAAATATCAAATTAATACAATAAATAAGGTTAACACCATATTCAATTTAAAAAATAATATTGTGTAGTCAAATAAATATATTCTGGAAATATAAATTTTCAAATTTAATGTGTTAAATATTGAATGAATACTATCAAAGAAAAATATAATAAAACATTAGTACTATATTTTTAACTGTATTAATATAAATGTCCAAAATATTTATATTTCAATTTACTGTATTTTCTTTCAAAAAGAACTTGTTAATTTTTTTATTTGTTTTACATTTTTGTTATTATTTTATGTTTTCTGTTGTATGTTTTGTAATATTTTATTTGTTCCTATACATTTATGATTTAAAGAAACTAATTAATTTTTTTCTATATTAATTATGATTTTTTTTTTATGTTTGGATCTATATATAAAAAAAATATAAAGAAAATTATTTATTTTTTATTCAAATAAATTTTTTGATACAATAAATAGTAATAATAATAATAATAAATGTAAATGGAATACTGTTTTCTTGTCTTTACTTTAGGTACTGAGTAGTTGCGATTATACCAGTAATCCTCTAATATAAATGATATTATTATTGTTAAATAGATGTTTTAAAAAGAAGTTATTGTATATAGCGTAAAGTATTGTAAAAATGTATTGGTTTCACCAATTAAAAGTGTGTCTTAAGACAATTATCCGTATTTTTTTTATTTATTTAATTTCTTCCTTACTTTTTTTTGGGAGGGGGGGGGACCTTTAATTTTAATAGTAAAACTTTTTTTAGTTTTCGAGACCCTTGGTTGGGACATCGATGTCGATGTATTGAAAACATGGATGTATCAGACTAAAAAACATCGAAAAATTAATGACCTTCTTCTTTCTTGGTCAAACATCGATATATCGGATCCCCGTCGATAACGAATATCGAAATCGAAGGCGTGAGATTTTTTTAAATCAGCGATCTTTTTTGGGTTGGGAGATCGATGTGGATTGTCGATGTATCGGAATCATCGAAGTTTTCTTTCAATGTTTTGCCTTAACAGCGATGTTTGTTCTTTCGATGTCGATGTATCGAAATCATCGATGTTTTCTTTCATTGTTTTGCCTTAACAGCGATGTTTGTTCTTTCGATGTCGATGTATTGAAATCATCGATGTTTTCTTTCAATGTTTGTTCTTTCGATGTCGATGTATCGAAATCATCGATGTTTTCTTTCAATGTTTTGGCTAACATCTATGTTTTCTTTCGATGTTTTAGCTAACATCGATGTTTCGGCTAACATCTATGTTTTCTTTCGATGTTTTAGCTAACATCGATGTTTGTTCTTTTTCGA
>KZ652225.1:63215-85944 GCA_001010745.2 Gerris buenoi
TATATATATATATATATTAGAAAAATGTCATCGCGATATTGATATTATTTAATTAATACTAAATCGGCCAGAGCAGAGACAATATACTGACAAATTTTCTCATATATACGAGTTCATAATTACATAGCCCAGTATTTTTCAAGTATTTTTTCAGGATATTTAATCAAAGTTTACCATAAAAATAACTTCTCCTCGGCAGGGAATCGAACCCGGCCTTTCTCCGTTCACGTTTAAAGCAATGTTCTCAGGAACTAGATTTTTCCTGGGAAAACGGCATACATCGTTAAATTCGTATTTAAATGGACTACAGTTGGAATTTTTTTATCAAAGTCGTCGGAACCGTTTTCGAGAAATAATTTTTTCAGAGTTTTTTTGGGGCTAGCGCCCCCAAATTTGGAGATAAAATTATTTCTCAATATCGCCTCGAGGTATGATTATATTCTAAACATGCATGCCAAATTTTGTCGAAATCGGCCCAGTAGTTTAGGCTTCTTGCGTATGCACAGACGACAGTCATTTTTTAAAAACCACTTTATTGACTCAGGGGACCTCAAAACATGTAAATTCATAAAAATCTTAAAATAGAATTTTCGCGCCATCATCAGGAGTTCTTTCTTTTTATATGAGGAGATATATATTTCTCGATTGTGCTTGACTTCTTCAGTTATAATAATAATAATGTTATAGAACTTAAATAAATGCAAATGAAACCAACTTTAAGAGAAAAATTATAAAATAGTGGTCGGTGTCGGTTATACTTCCAAGTTGAAGATTTTAGACACGAATTATAATCTTCGACCCAATTATCAATATTTATTACAAATTTTCGTTTATATGCTAAACCCGCATAGTTTGGGGTCATTACGGGTCTGAGTGTGTTTAACAATAATTATCTTTTTTTAATACACAGAAAATTATTTTATGATATTTGTTGCAGTATTTAATATTAATGAGAATTTTTATCCCTTTTATGTGCCTTAAAATTCCGCATTTACAATCGGCTACTAGTAAATTAAGCCTTTTTTGTGCTGAGTTATGCCTCTTAAGATTTCAGTTCTTGTTTTTTAGAACAGTTGTACCTTGTACCTAGGGAATCCAATCCCGGGATCCCGAGCCGATTTACCCCTACGGCAATCCCGGGATTGTAAAGTAACAGTCCCGGGATTTCGGAATTTGAAAATGTTTACGTTTTAAGGTATTTTGACTGGT
Source organism: Gerris buenoi (assembly GCA_001010745.2). Taxonomy (NCBI): domain Eukaryota; kingdom Metazoa; phylum Arthropoda; class Insecta; order Hemiptera; family Gerridae; genus Gerris; species Gerris buenoi. The sequence goes on from KZ652225.1 coordinate 64,425, forward strand.
ATAAGGTAGATACAAGTACTGTTTAATCAAACGAATAATAGATTGTTTAATTAAATAATCAAACAAATGACTTGATTAAAACAATAATATTAGTCGGGTAGTCGAAAGCACTTAGTAGCGTAGTAAGATTAGACAGACTTCTGTGATTTGTTGACTGCGTGGTGTGAACTGAAGGAGGTATTAAGATAAATTAAGTTTCATGTTTTTTTTTTAGTTTTATGAATTCAAATAATTTTAAAACCTAAACAGCATATGTTATGAAAATTTCAAGCATGCAAAGTTTTGTATATTGCTAAAACGTATTACGGGATGATTGGTTGTTTTCATTAGGTACATCTTTTACTTAGTATATTCATAATTCATTATTTTATTGTAATTTTTTTTTTTTTTTATGAAATTGCATTTATTTGTACAAATGCAGCAGTTTAAATGTACAATTTATCGTCTAAAAACGACTTTGTAGCTTGTTTCTTAATTTTCGTACCTAATACCTACTTTACCTGACCACACTGACGTAAAATTTTTTTGCTCCTTCTGTGTGATTAATGTTTATAAATATTTTTTTTAAACAAAAAAATGCTAAACAAACATGGCTTATTATGTTATAATAATAAATAAATAAATAAACCTACATTATAACTACATGTTTTTAGGCTTTTTATCAGTCTAGTTGGAATTTGGTCAATACCGGGATTGGTCCTGGGATCCCGGAATTAGTTTTTGCTGTCCCGAAATCCCGGGATCGAAAATTTCGTCCGGGATTGGATTCCCTACTTGTACCGAGCTTATAATTATTAATAAGTGATTACAATTACTATTTAGTTATTTATCTAAAATATTGTTAATAAAGTTTCGCTCACTGCTTTTCAGAGTCTACTTGGTGGAGGAGGATTAGCATCTCTACTTCCAGCACTATTAAGTCCAGGTCACACACATTCTGAAGACCCTAACCAGGACGATCATGCAGCACATGATCAACACGATCAAGCTACACAACTCATTTGGACATTTATCCAAAGTGCTTGGGCTAAACTCAGCCAGTCGGACTTTGTTAGGGCCATGTGGCAGGATACTGGTCTGCGACAGCTTATGGAATCCTGGTCTCACGATAACACCGGTGCTTTCAATCCTGATAAACTATTTGGAGCTCTTGCCAACCCATCATTTAGGTGATTGATTGAAAATTTCATAATAATTTTTATTTATACTAGGATTCAGCTTAACATAACCAACTTTCCCCTCTCAAAATGAAAGTACAATTTAAAGTAACATTTAAATTAAATTGTTTATAACCTGTCATTTATCTAACCTTTCATAAATCAAATGTAAGACAGTGTTGAAATTTTCTCCACTTCATGGAAAAACATTGAATTATGGATTATGTTTTTGGACATTGAATCCAATGTAGCCAACTTTTACACCTTCTCCTCTAAAGAAGGTTGCTATGGTGCGCTCCTGTTGTCCTGTTGGTGAAATATAGTACTAAAAAGTGAAAATTGAGCTACCTCCTAATTTTCTGGAAATTTTAGGTATATACTTGCCTCTATTGGCGAAATAAAGTACTAAAAAGTGAAGAACCATGGCCAAACAAAGGAAACTGTGGGGGCAGGGCTTGGTGTACGGTTGCAAGCATGCCTATAGTGGGAATGCTCAATTTTTTGCACTATAAGATCTATTTAAAAAATTTAATATATATATTTTTTTTGTTTAACAGGAGGAATTGGCTGGCACCAGTAACAACATCAATAGCTCACATCATACATAACATCAATAATCCTAATCAATATAAAAGGTAAGCGTCCTTAATTTTAATGTTACATAACAATTTTAGTAATTAGCATATGTCATTTACCTACTTGTAAATAAAAAGTAATATGCAAATAGTCAATAATTTAAGATAACATTTTCTATTTCTAGAGTCTTGAAAAAGCTCTTAAATTTAAAAACTTTAGGCCATAAGCTATGGTAAAAAGATACATTATTCAATAGTTGTTAGGGTTGCGAAGATTCTTCTCGAAACCCTTATGCTAAGGGTGATGTGTCTATCACTCTTTGGTTCATATTTTCCGAACCGTTTATTTTATAATTTGTAAATGCTATAATATTTTAATGGTTTTTTTATTTTCCTTAACATTTATTATTATTAATCTTTGCATTATTATTAATCTTAGCAAAACAATGGAATTTTAAGTTTGACTCTTTTATATAAACCTTAATTCAGTTGTAAAAATCCTTTCTACACTCTGTTATAGTAATGAGATTAATTCAATTTAAAAACTAACTCGTATCAACAAATTATTAAATAAATTTAATAAACTCTAGTAAAATTTTCTTGCTTCGTCTAAGGATGTTGTAATTATTAAACGAAATGTAATCTTGCTGGATTGAAAATGTTGCAGATACTTATCAAATGGTGTAGTAGCAGTCAATGACATGTTAAGGAGTCAAGGTATAGAAGAACAAGATCTTCTTCAACCAAGTCATCCTCTGAGTGAATCTCTGCCAAGATTGATAGACAACCTTGTGAATAAGCAGCTTGGGCTCCAGGTCTCATCTGCACCTTACATCCTCCCCACAATTAACTACTTTTCTGTACGTAAAACTGAATATTTATGATAATTTTTCTAAAGATAACAATTTTTAATGTTTGAGTAGCAACTGTACTATTACTACAAGTAAAACCATTACCAACACTGGTATGAAGTGTTAAAGATCGCTAAAACTATTAAAGTGAACCTAAATGTTTAAAATAGAGAAACAACGGTTTTACCGATATATTACGTTCTAACCTAACAATTTAAAAAAAAAACTTCATAAATATCGTCTAAAGTCTAAAGTACAATTGGAACAGGCATATAACATTTCAACCTGATACAAGCAGAAGTTTTTCGTGTAGTGAAGTGATATATTTTACAATATTTTAAGTGGAGTAGGCCGGGCGTGAGGGTTAGGGAATAGTCCTTTCCCCCCACTACTCAGCTCTTTTCTACAATCATCCTCTTTAACTATAAACTCATCATGATTAACTATTTTCTCAATTTTCAATACATATTTATTGCAAGATGCTCACTTCAATGATAAAAAATGTTTTTCTTTTAGTTTTGCCTTAACTCCACTAAGTACAAATTGTTAGGTACATTTAATTTTGTAATTTTTTAACTCCACCATGTATAAGTAGTTACTATTGTAAACTTAGCAGTATGGTTTTATAATTTATATTTAATGAAAAGAGAACTTCGTTCCTACCATGTGGCCCACGACACCACGTATTTTTTTTTTTTTTTAAATTTTACTGTAATCACTTCTTATTTGATTATTACTCTTGACTCTTGAATATCACTTTGATGTTTCAGTTTGTTTTATATTTTAACCAGAGGCAGGATTTTAGCTAGGACTGACATTACAATAACACTTATCTAATGTATACCATTACTCTCTATAAAAATCTCTTGTCAGATATTGAATTAAGGGGGAAAACCAAATCAATTGCTTTATCTATTTGTCTAAATATAATCAATTCATTAACTTAATCTCTAATTGGCCTTCCTCTGAATTTTTTCCTTGTAAATCTGCACATTTCTTAACCAAATTATAGACATTCTACAAGCAGCGATCATTACCTAATTATCATCTTTGTGACAGGAATTGGTCAAGGTGGGTGCAGGTCAGAGTGTGAATGAGCTGGAAGACAGAGTAAACGCTGGTGTTAATGAAGAAATAGTGAACCCAATACTAAGGGTACATGCTGCTTACTCTCATGCTATTAGACAACCACAGTGTGATGAGCAGATCATGTGTCAAATTAATGCTCCTGCAACTGACTCCAGCCAGATTAGGCCTCAAGTCACCAAATTATCCAGGTAAGGCCTCATCATACACTCACAATATACTCACATATAGAATATAGGACAGAATATACTCTCAATCAGCTATAGAAGATAGCTTCTAAGTGCCTATTATTCTTTAAGACACAATACACTCTCAATCAGCTATAGAAGAAGCTTCTAAGTGCCTATTATTCTTTAAGACACAAACTCTCAATCAGCTATAGAAGCTTCAAGTGCCTATTATTCTTTAAGACACAAACTCTCAATCAGCTATAGAAGAAGCTTCTAAGTGGCTATTATTCTTTAAGACACAATATACTCTCAATCAGCTACAGAAGAAGCTTCTAAGTGCCTATTATTCTTTAAGACACAATATACTCTCAATCAGCTATAGAATAAGCTTCTAAATGCCTATTATTCTTTAAAACACAATATACTCTCAATCAACTATAGAAGGAGCTTCTAAGTGCCTATTATTCTTTAAGACACAATATACTCTTAATCAGCTTCTTCTTTAAATATATAAGAAGCTTTATTGTGGCCTTCCTTATCAAATCCACATTTTTCTCTTTAAAAAAGCACTCGTTTTTAACTTCACTCTTTTATTTATTTTATTTTTTTAATTTTCTGCTTCTCTCACAAACAGAAATTATTGGTTTCTAAAAATACGAGAACTTTACTCTAGATGGAAACAATGTACCATTATAAATATCCTACCTACTGCTTGGTATTTTCTCACTTTGGTAAAAAATAAATTATAACCAATGACGGATATTCTAAATAATATATTTATGAATATATTATATTAGTTATATTAACTGAATTTTATATAACAGAAATTTAAGGAGACATCCCAGTTAAGTTTAAGTTCTGGCACTTCTTTAGTTTGTTACTCACCTTATAAATAAACAGAGGGGAGTAACTGTCTATAGAAGGTGTATAAAATGTTCTTCTTTGGACTGTTACTCCCTTTATAGAAACAGAAGTGAGATATTCCTTTGTCCCAAAGTTCATTGGGCTAAACATCCCTTTGTCTTAAAAGTCACTTATATTATAAAAAAACATAGGGGAGTAACAATCTAAAAAAGTACCAACATTTTAATAATTAGGATTTTTTATTTTTGTTTTTAAAAAACTTGATATTTTAAATCCATTCACTCCTTTTACCTAACAACTATTAACCTTTCTTATTTCAGTTTGGTCGCTTCATGGTTCTTGTCTGGTCACACAGGGACACCATTCCTAAACCTGTATGGTGCTGTAACAGCTCAACATGCCAACTGCCAGGTTAGTAAAATTTAATTTATAATAAAATTCTTGGCTGAAATTACATAAGAAGGCCGGGGTAGCTAAGTGGTTAGCGAACCACCTCAACTCCGACTGATATTTAACATTGAAAACACCTGGAAATACATAGTAAATTATGTAATTCCATACATGTGTGTTTAGCGTTAAACATTATTGTTGGGTAATAATTTTAATTAAGCAACACATTCCATACTTCAAATACTGGGAGTCAAGTTGGGTTTAATACCTAATGAGGTGTCTTTAATTTACAACTCTTATGTAACGATACATAAAAAAAAAAACAATAATTTTTTTTGTAAAATTCATCTATAAAATTGCAATCTTAATTGATATCGCTTTAAATTGAACTATTTCTTTGCATTTTATAGTCGGAGGCTATTAACACATTCAGCACAAGCCTCCTATTCTATTATTTTCAATAAATTAACCTCATAAACAAAGCATTTTAATATATAATTATTGTTATTCTAGGTAATATATCCAGGAGAGTGCGGAGATTGGACGGATCATAATATCAAGATGGACTACGAACATAATGAACTATAAAATCACAATAAAAAAAATCCTCATTTAATTCGACAAGTCGTAATTAAGTAGGTACTGACATCGTTGTCTGTCTAACCTTATACATTTCAATATTGCCAACTAACTTTTTTTTTAAAAAATCAAGTAATATTAATTTATTTTTGTATCGGTTTAAATGATTAATTTAAGAACATATCTTATATAGATTTCCATAAGTAAAATCTCAAAGGAATGTAAGAGTTGCAAAATGTTTAAATCTTTTTAAAACATTAGCAAACATGAAAGAAGAATTAAAATTGCAAAAAAAAGTATTTTTGGCATTTTGAATAAATCTGGATTAAGTGTTAGACAAACAAAATTTGTATGAAATTAAAAAAAAAAGTAAAACATAAAACAATGATATTATAAGAAAAGAAATTATAGTTTATTCCTTGTTAAAAAAATAATTTATTGTAAGAATAAGAACACAAAAAATGTATATTTATTTTATATGTATTATATCTGTGATAAAATGTTTTCAGTTTTTTTTAATAATAATTTTATTTTCCCATTCACGGTAGTAAATGATAATCACTAGATAGAATCCTGGACATATGGTGGCTGGAACCACTATCAAATGAAAGAATATAATGATAGAATAGGAGAATACATGATTCGATGTAGAAGATAAAGAAAATGGATAGAACCAACATTGAGAATGTAGTGAAGAAATGGTGAGAGCATGAATGGAATTCACAAAAAAAGAGTTCAAGATACTAAAAAACAAGGAGAAAAACAGAGTAGAAGTAGAGGAGCTGGTAAGAGATAAGGGCAAGTCACAAAAGGCTTGCCAGGGATTAGGACTGATGTACATTTATGGCAGAACTATGTTTCCCATAAGAAATATAGGACATAAGATATGTCTAGTTAAGTCTTGATAGTTATACCCATTCCAGATTAAATATTATACTCAGTGAAAACCTCTGTCACCAGAATTTTGTGTTGAACGATGTCATATTTTATTAATTTACACTTGTAGGAATGTATATGTTTAACGTCCTACACATCATATTAGATACACTTATACGATATATAAATACAAGTGTAAAGTGTATGTTTGCATATAATAAAAAAAACAAAAAATAGACTTTAACCATTTTAAATTTGTATTTATAATTTTAAATATGCTGTTTACACCCGTCTCAATTCCTCTGCCATTGTACACGTAAAAAAAATGTTTTATACTTGAAATACAAGAAAAAACACAAAATTCCTCGATTTTGACACACAATTTACTGAATTGGTCAAACCTATCGCCGAATTTAAAAACTAACTGATAAAATATATTCGCATATTATAATCCTTAAAATATTTTAGGAATAATTCAAAGTAAGAAAAATGTTGGTTACTAGGAGATAAGTATAATTCACAGAGTTAAACAGAAATCGGTGTCACACGAGGGGAGTTATTATCATCTCGTCTCACCTCTACTCCATTCGATATCGGAATTTAATTCAGTTAAAAAGTTCATTTTTAACTTTGATTAAATATTTAAAGGAGTGCAAAAAGCGTTGTTGATAAATAATAATTAAAATGAAATTTTCAACACAACGAACCTCATTTGCATTATTTATGCTAAGGTAAAGGTAGAGAGCATGCAAAACAATTAAACTCATAAAATTTCAAAAGCAAAAACATATTTTATTCTCAAATTTAAGAAATTAATATTAATTGAAAAATTACACACGACCCTGAAAGAATATTACATAATAATTTATAAACTTGAATTAGTGTTAAAATTCATAAGAGAAAAATAAACAAAATAAATCTTCTTTTGATAAGCTGAAGAAGAATAAAAAAAAAACATATAATAATAATAAGAACTTTTTCCTTCATTGCCTGCAGTCAAATCTTAAAATATTCATAAATTAATTAAAAAAAATAAACAACTCCTTCTCTATTTAATCTATAATCTTCAACAATCTTATACTTTAATTACTATTTATAAATGTTACATATTTAAACAAATTACTTTTAAGCCTCCATGGAAGTGGGGATTTAAACCAAGAAAATATTTTCACAAGAAAATTTAAGATTTTCAAAATAGCTGGATCACAGAGGTGCAGAATATATATACAGTCGACTCTCGATAACTCGAACTTCATGGGTAAATAGAAAAATTCGAGTTGTCGAGTTTTTCGACTAATCGAGGTTCGAGATGTTGAGGTCTAAAATAACCAACTTCGAGTTATAGAGGTTCCTACTCAAGTAATAAACCAGTACCAAGAAATACAGGGTATTAAACAAAAACTATATACATATTTTGCTAATCCACTTGCTGCATCATCATCACTTATCCAGAATTTTTAGGATAGTTGATAAAGTGTTTGACGGCATGCCGAATTCTCGAAAGAAGGGGAAGCAATGATATGAATGTAAAACTATGACATGTAAGAACTCTACTAATGTATGGTATTGCCAATTGTCAGTCAACTGATCATGTAGGCACCTGTGAACTTCGAGTTATAGAGGGGATGGAATCAAAACTTCGACTTATAGAGGTCACCCATGGCTCCAAAAACAAAATAAATTACTCTAATCGAGGTTTTGATTTTGAAATATTCGACTTATAGAGGTAATAATTAAGGCAAACACTATAGGGAAATGACGGGGATTCGAAAAAAATCGAGTTATTGAGGTTCGAGTTATCGAGAGTCGACTGTATTAATTTTGAACATAAAATCTTTTGCAAATTTATAAGCAACTATCAATGCTGTAGTAAAAGATTAGGTGTTACATACTCACAAAAAAATAACAAATGTCATAATTATTGGTTAAGCTAACTGGAAAAAGTATATTTGTGACATCCTAACTGAGAATTTAGAGCACTAGAGTTGAGTGCATGACTTCTGGAGTGTTAAAGTGGAAATTTAATTTGAAAATAGAATAAGACAAGAAATTTTTAGCATTTGCAAAATTATATTATTAATATTAATAATTGGAAGAAATCAAAACTTTAAATAAGAATTGCAACTCCTAGATTGCGATGTGAGTATCCTGAATGTTGTCCCCAACTTCTTTGATAGCTCTAAGTTTAAATAGATAAGGAAATACATTTTAAATATCGTAATTATAATTAGCAAAATTAATNAAAACGGCTTATATCATTAGATTCGTATTTAAATGGACTACATTTGAGATTTTTTTAATAAAAATCGTCGGAGCCGTTTTCGAGAAATAATTTTATTTCACGTTTTTTCAGAGTTTTTGGAGGGTAGCGCCTTTAAATTTGGAGCTAAAATTCATTCCCCCCCCCCTAGGTTTGAACCCCCAAGTTAATGTTTCACCAGCCGCCACTGGTTCAAGCATTAAAATAATCTAATTAACTTTACCAATAACACTGTTCAAGTAATGGTCGGACAACATACCTTGAGACCAATTCCTTCAGTAGCACATGAAGCCTGGATTTGCCAAGATCTGCCTCTAACTTCATCTAATCTTAGAGCCGAAGCTACATCAGCAGCTGTGGATGCCCCTTCTACATCTTGCTTATTGGCCATTACCTAGCAGGACAAACAAAGAAAAATATGTTATCTATTACACTAAATAGTCCTAAAGACAACATTATTATTATTACATGATATTTTAGAGGCACAAAACATATCCATTTATTTAGTATTACACCATTCATATAATAGTACAAAAAAATTGGTCCCAACAACTCAGACAAACTTTCTCATATACGAGTTCATAATTACTTATAATGTTTATTTATGTTTTCCATTTATCATTTTTTGTAGGTAAATTTAATTATTATGGGACATTTTATCAAAATGTATCATAAAAAATAACTTCTCCTCGGCATTCATTTAAAATTCATTTCTCGATTTTGCCTCGAAATATGATTTTTCTAAACATGTATGCAAAATTTAGTCAAATTCGGCAAAGTAGTTTATGCTCCAGACATCTGCACAGACAGAAATTTTTTAAACCACTTTTTTGGACTCATGGGACCTCAAAACATGTAAATCCATCAAAATCTCAAAATGGGATTTTTGCATTACTTTCTCTTTATATGAGAAATGAAAAATACAAAAGAAGGTCACAAATTCGTTTATTGTAGGAAACACAAAATATTCAATCATATAAGTACCCGGTATTTAGGTGTTAACATTTTTTTAAAAAGTGTCTTAATTTATAAAGTTTTCATCTTCCCAAAAGGGCAGTGCTAAAATTTATATGTTGGTATGGCCAACTGCATGCCTTATTAGCAATAAATATTGCCAAGTTCTTAGAGGATAGATGAAAGCATAGTATTGAGTTGCCATTGATAACTAATAATAAATAAAGAAAAAAAAACAAAACAAAAAAAAAACCTTTCTAAATTATAGGCATAATAAGGAAAAATAAATAAATACCAATATTGGTACACCAGATAATGCATCATCATCAAGAAGTTCCATAAGTTCTGTGGCAGATTCGTCCATTCTAACCAGGTCTGCACTGTCAACTACATAGATCTAAACATAAATTTAAATTAATCTATACAAATTCTAGTATTTTTAATAGGTGCTAACATAATTTAAATCCTTAAAGCCGATAAAGGAAACACAACTATCAAATATTTAAGAAAGAAAGTGAAAAAAGATAAAAATAAATAAATAAAAATAAAATACACGTTATGAAACTCTATCATTTACTCACTACAACATCTGCGTTTTCAAAATAGTTTTTCCAGTAAGGTCTTATATTCTTATTTCCTCCAATGTCCCAAACGTTCAGCTTGTAACCTTTAGATGAGACTGTTTTAACATTAAAACCTTGTGTAGGAGTGACATAAGTAACATCTTCATCTGCCAGCTTCTTCATAAGTGTTGTTTTACCTAAACAGAAACAACAATAAACATTAAATTGTTGTCTACATTGCCAAAGTTCATATCCACAAATAGACTAGGTGTAGTTATTGATACTCAAAAGAAATTTGTTACCAGCATTATCGAGTCCCAATAGTAAGATTCTTATTTCAGTCTCACCACTTGATCTTAATTTTCTTAGCATAGACAACAGCCCCTAAAAAAATAACAGAAAACATAAGTGCTAAAATATCTTTAAAAATAATGATTTTTTTCTAAAATATTTAATAAATCTTTATTTATATATATATCATCATTATTAAATAGTACATTATTCTTTTCATCTAATGATTATTAATAGAAGTACGAATTTTCAGAAAAATGATAAGAAGATCCTGATTAGCAAACATGGGGTTGGTAATTCCACAGCCTCAGCAATATGTTTGATAAAACTGTTTACCTTCTCTTTTTGTTGATATTCTGGCTTATCCATTCAAGACCCTCCTAAAAATAATAAAGAAATATATAGTTTATTATAGGTTTGTTCCAACCACACTTCAAACTAGTTTCAAACTATATGACGCTTGCGCATTAGTGAAAAACGATCAATTGTGGTCCGTTGTGCATGCGCCAGACAGTTTCAAACCAGTTTTAAGAGAGGTTGGAACAAACATAATGTATGCTCAAAAGCAGTTAGAAATTCAGTTCAAGCCAGTGGCGGCTCGTGCTTAGGTTCACTGGTTCAGTGAACCCCCAAGCAAATATTTAATAACACAATATATTAAGAAATATAAATATGTATTTAGTTCTTGGTTTCATAAATCTAATAAAATAGGGTGAAAATGCTGGAGGGAGATACAAGTTACAATGNCCCCCCCTATTCTTTCTTCACTTGCAACAGGTTTGATTCGAAGTGTGTTCTAATAAAATTTACAAAATCGTAGCAAAAGAGGGTTCGAGTGTACTGACTTTTTATCTACTTGAAATCTCAGATGTGTATACAGTTTATCGGTCAGACATGACCTCAGAAACTGCACAGATTATCGGAGAGTGTGAAGCCCCCTTAAAACATATAGTAGAATCAGGCCGAGTCTTTTACATGTGTTCTTTTTATATGTGAGGACACCTTAGCTTTGCTGATCCCCTAGGTCTTTTAATCACTAATATACTTCAAGATATGCAAATATCTTCAGCAAAAAGTTAAATTAAGGCTTTGTAAAGCAAAGAGTTGCAATAGCTACAAGTAAATATCATTGTAAGAAGAATTGAATCAAAGTTTATTATTTTTAAATTACGTAGAAAAATATTAGGCGGTTTGGTAAAACTGCAGCCACCTACAGTTTGCGCGTTATGATTTGTGACTGAGAGCAAGGAAAAATCCTAAAAATAGGGGTGGGGAGCCAATGAGAAGTCACAATTTTGAATTCTAGAAGGTAGGGCCAACTAGGCAAACAAAAATGTCATTGTCCCCATCCCTCCCACAGACCTAGTGACTTTATTTTTTTCCCTCATTTAGGTTGGCCAATCTGAGTGTAAAAAGGTACAAATCGTAATGGGCACATGTAGGAGAGGAGTTTAGATAAGTGGGGATAAAACTAACTCAAATGCATTGTTTTGACAAATCATACAGATACCTATAATAATCTCTACAATGTTTAAATCTTTCAATGTACTGTTTTGACAAAGAGGTATAATTTATGCAAAATTACGCTGCCAAGCAATTATCGACTGTATGGATCACTGTAGAATAGCCAGTGGCTCATTTCTGGCATTGTTTTCTTTCATATATCTTACTCAATTTATTTCAATGAAGCCAGACCACCAGGTATATATAAAATATGTTTATTACTACCGGTGTCACTTACATAATACTCTTAAGATGCCTTAATTATGATATGACAAAATTACTGTATTATGTAGCAAATGAAAATTAAGTTTGTAATTTAAAGCCTCGTTCACAAGATGACACTAATGTCGTGACATTCAATACCGCGACATTAGTGTCACCGAGTGTCGTCGTATGAACAGTAGATGTCATGGCACTAAACAAACAATAACAAATACGCTAAATGTCAAACAGCGTCATAGCATTAAATGTCGCGACATTAGTGTCATCGTGTGAACGAGGCTTAACTGTATTTTATGGGGTTGAAATGTTGCCAATTGATACAATTAGATGGAATTCAAAAACTTATTTTGTCACTTAAGAAAAAATTAACTAAAATATTGGATTATTTTACAAGTAATTATGGGTATGGTAACCTTCATCTAATATAACCTTTAATATTGTAAACAATTAATAACTATCTGTTACTGGTTTTTATCTTGTATCCTATTTATGTAAATGTAATTTTAAAAAAAAGAAAATTAAAAGAAATTAAAGTATTTATATTGGTGATAATATTTACTTAAAAGTTAATCAACCTAAATCAGAAGGAAAATAAAGGTAAATAAGCTTGATGCCAAACATTTCTGTTAAAAGGTAATCCCACAAACTTGAATATAATATGATTTTAATATTAATTTTATTATATCTAGTTTCCAATTAATAATTATTTATTTCAACAATTATTGTGAGGGAATTTTAACATTAATTTCAAACAGTTTATTAACAAACAACTCTGATAGTATTGAGTGCCCTAAAATATAATATAATAAATAAATGTTATACATCGTTATTAGAGTTACCAGCGTCCTAATTATACATGGTTTGAAAAAATAGAAACGGACTAATCAAGTTCTAAAATACAGGAAGTGGCGAATGAGAAGAACGTGGAACATTAACCGCAAATTAATTAGAAAATAAGATAGATAATTGAGATTGAACACGACATGCTACATAAACAACTAACTGCATGTTCGTATCAAGTCAAATTACTCATTAAGTATATGTAATAAATATTTCTTGTTAGAGTAAATTTAAGATCACAAATCTCTTATAAACATTCATTTTTATATGTATGTTATAATCTTGCACCTACTACCAATAAATAAATTAATTTCACACGACAAGTAAGATTGATAATTGCACAACGACTTACCATTGTTTATTATTCCTGTTAAGATCTTCAATAAACAACACAGACAATTTTTTTCAAACGTTTAATGAACAATATAATAAATTGAATAATTATTTACCATTTTTTGGTAGCAACCAAAGAAAAAAAGCTAATATTCTCAAAAATATATAAAATGGTCAAACACAATTTGTTTAGAAAAAGTTCTTATTCTTTTCGTATTCTTTGTTTGTTTGGCGGTTGCCGGCGCAACCCGTAAACACAGTGTTATTCATTAACTTTGAGAAACAAAATATCTAAATAAAGATCTAAAATCATTCTCTCCCCCGCACTCTACCGCCCTTGAAAATTCTGAGAAAGAAAAATAACCCGAACCTACTACGAGTACCTTTGAAACTTTGCATATTTGCATTTATTTATTCCCGTTTTCATATATTAAATAAAATAATAATTGTGATTTTGAAAAAAATCACCATCTTCAGTAAATTATGCTTAGTAAAACAAATTAATATAAAATAACTATTTATAAATTAATACATTTTTACTATTTTAATCAATAAAAATAACTAATAAGTTTTATATAATCAGAAAATAAATAAATAAGAATTTGTCAGTTGAAAACTATTTATAAATATAGAAACAAGAGCAGGTTTCTTATTTACCTTAATATTAAAAAGCCTTTATTAAATTACTATTTTTTCTCTCTTAATTATAATTGGTTTCCTCCCTCTTATTTCTTGTGCTTGATTTAGAGTAACTGCTGCCGTTTTATTAAAAAATCATCCAGCCCAATAAGGCTAATGTCAAAATAGGAAATAATTCAAAGCATGTTACAATAGAAAATTAATTCCTAATTAGGGATTTTTTCAAGTTGAAAGTTCCCGCTTTTTTAGTTAACCAAACGTTCGCAATGCGTCACGAGTGCGCCACCGTCTTTCAATAGGGACGCTTCAAAAAAGGTGTTTGACCGAAATAAACTCGGAAAGTTTTTATATAACGAAAATATCACTCTCAAATTCCTCTGATGTAAGTAGAAAATATCAAAGAATGTTAAGAAACTGTCATTATTTTGCAGTTAGTTTTAAGTTTAATTGTGTGGTTTAATATTGTTGGATTTTCCTCACTTCGCCCGACGATAAAATGACGAACGCCATTAAATCGAAAGAGCACCGTGTTTTCATCAGACTGTGTTCCCATTTTAAAAATATGTCGACGATTTATTGTATTATTGTTTATAGGATTCCTCAATTTTTTTTTCTTAATTTCGATTATTAATTATTCAGTTTTACTCCTCGACATTAATTTACTCCATATTTCGACATCTATTTGTAAGCGATTGCTTCAAACGCTTATAAAATTAAAATAGTCCGAAGTTTTTTGTTTTTTTTTTATGCATATAAAATTTGTTATCTTTTAATTAATTTGCGGTTACCTTATCAATACATTTGAATAATCTTGGTGTTGTTAATAAGTAAATAGATATCTATTTTAGAATTTAATCGAACTTATTATTTATATTTATTGAGTAATGGAAGTGTTTAATGAGAATTATCAAAATTTGGTAGAACTAAGACAGATTTATTTCTTTAAAATATCAGATATCATTTCGTCAACTGAAAAGCATTTTTGCTTTTCTTTTTTAAATATATTTATTCTTTTGTTTCTTCAGTTATTTATTATTTTAAGAAATTCACTGTTGTTATATTGCTTATTTATCCTCAGTAAATGGAAATGGAAGTTGAAAATCCTCTAAATGAAGGTGAGCCCGATCCTGTACCACCAGCACCAGAACCTGAAAATGAAATTGAAACTGAAGTTGAAAAACCTGAGGAGGAAGCCAAGGAAGAAGAAGACAGTATTTTCGAAGAGATGAGAATGTTAGTTCAAACAGGTGATACTGACAATGAAAATACTAACGACGTCGAAAAGCCTCCTCCTGCTGAAGAAGTACCTCCTCCAGAAGTCCAAGAGGAAACAAAGAAAGAAGCGGATGAACCTAACGAAGAGGAGAAAGAAGTAGAAGGTGAAATGGAGTTTCAAGAAGAAACTAATCCACAGATTCAAATGGAAGATTTAAAAGGTAATGCTTTTTTGTAGTTATCAATTTAACAGTTGTAATCAGTTAAACTCTTAAATTTGTTATTGCAGTATCTGAGTCTGCCTTAGTTGCCCACCCAAAATTGTTATAATGGGTAATCATTCCCTAGTCTTAATAGTTAACCCTTGGGTACGCTCTGTCTAATAGAGACATGAGGAGGCGTGCACCCCTGGTAGGACTTAATCTGTTTTATATGCTTAATCTGCTCTATATATGTTGCCCACACAATTAAAATAAGTATAAACTTGAAATCGTTTTAGAAAAATATTATTAAACATATTTAAATTGGTTTTATTATTTTTTTAAATTATAAAATACCGTTGTTTAGTCTCATAATTTGTAAAAACTAATTCCATCTGTCTCCATTACAATTTTCATATTTTTACTTTTTTATGCATATTTTTAGTATTTAATTTTTTAATACTGGTACTATATTAATTTATTTTGTATTATTCTTAAATTAGCTTAATAATAAAATTTAAGGCACAGAATTGAAGTATAATCACGCACGATGTTAAACAGTGACTGATTCTCCTGATAAAAGCAAGAAATGTAGCTAGAAAAATCCCTATCTTCCAATTGCTCCCTTTCTGTTTAAATTTCACAGTTTTATCTCAAATTTTTGTCTTACAAGGCCTGCGGGTTCCCCAGGGTTAACAAAACATTAATAGACTTAATGTTATTACCTTTAAGCCTCATTTACACGGTCATAGTTCTCCCAGAATAGATCTATCACGATAGGTCTACGTCATAGAACTATCTCATGTTTTCAGTCTACACATGAGAGTTAACATTGTCAAAACATGTTGTCTTGTACTCAAAGTTATATCCATGTCCTACATTTTTTGATAGATATATTGCAACAGAATCTATCTCGTAGTCTACATAGTGATAGTTGATGCGATAGTTGCTATCATGCCCGCTACTATCACTTCAACTATCTCCACGTAAATGGGGCTTTACATGCAAAAGAGTGATGTTCCTTTGTCTCAAAGCTCTTAGGACTAAATATCCCTTTGTCTTATTAGTTATTTATACAAAACCTTACACATGAGTGAAGTGTTAGTTGTTACCATGTCTTCAGAACTCTGCCATCACTAATTTTTAATCAATCCTCCATAAGAGGGTCAACTAAGGTTTTAAAGGCCAAAATCCCATTTCATTTGATGGGTAGCACAGCTCCCATCAAATCTAATGAGCTCATTTAATTTCCTGACAACTTTTAAAGCAATGTTTAATATTTTTATTTTTAATGCCTAAGAATGTGTTGAATTCACTTGCTTTTTTGAAATTATGGGCTACTATTTGTTTAAATAATACTGTTCTCTTTTTGTTTTACAGTTGCTGAAGAAGATATGAATGAAGTAGATGTGGTTGTGTGCGGAGGTTGTCACAATGTTTATCATTTTGTCGAAGATTTGACGAGGCATAAACCTCAATGTAGTCGGAACTCAAATTTTAGAACTTCAGCTATTGAAAATAAGCCTCAGGTCTGGGCTTTTCTTTTGTGGAAAAATGCTCAAGGCAAACACGTCTCAAGAAGTAAGTTTTTGTGTAGTAACGTATTTATGAAATAAAAAAACTATTGGTGTGAAGTGAACATTTGTTATCATTAAGCTAAGTCCACACTGGGGATTCAATGTTGTGTGTCTTGGTTGCGGGGCAGAATCTTTGTTGCTGCTATTCAGCCCCGGAACTTGTAAAAATACAAAGTGAACTTTTAGTAAGTGGATTGAATACTACACTTAAAGATGTTGGATTAGTGTGGAATTATTCAAATTTAGTTGCTAATTGAAACATTTGGAGTGTAAGATTTTATGCTCCTTTGTTTAGTATAATTGTTGCAACCAGTTACATATTAAACTGACAATGTTATCATGAGTGTTATCCTTTAGCTATGAACTCATGTTTTATCGTTTTTTGTTTAATCAGGTGGGGCAGTAGTTGAGGAGAGTTCATGGAAGCTTTATCAGAAATGGTGCAAGATGCCGGAGAGGATAAGAAATGCCTGGATAGCTGCCGGTGGTGCTGTTATGACTTATACTACATTCGGTAACAAGCAATCTGCTCCTCCCACACCTCCATCTATGTCACCTCCTCCTTTACATAATGTATACCCAAAGGTATTTTATCTTCTGTTAACAAATCTGGTGTTTAGCCTTTAATTGCTAGAATAATCTAGGTTTATCACATTTATAGTTAAAGTTTGACTGCATTTGAGTTAATACAAAGAGGGTGGCATCCTAAACGAAGTAGAGTCAGAAACACTAAACTCAGTTGAAGGGGGTGGTATTTGATAGATGGTAGTCAAGAAATGACCTTGTCCTATCGTAGATCAGTTTGGTATTCTCCCCCAAATTTGTAAACTTAAACCCTTAAGAGAAATGTTCTAAACTGGATACCATAGATTATAATGTAATTAAATCTGTAGACTGCCTCTGTTTGTGTCTGATCTTTTTAGATTAGATGTTCAAAGAAATTAAGGAACTTCTTTAAATTGCTACTCCCCGTATAAAGACAACAGAGGAGTAACAATCTAAAGAAGGTGTACAGAATGTTCTTCTTTAGACTGCCCCCCTTATAAAAACGGTATTGTGATATTCCTTTGTCCCAAAGTACATTGGACTAAACATCTCTTTGTCTAATTATTTATGTAGTCAAAGTCATTTATATTCTAAAAAAAACAAAAAAAAAAAAAAAAACAGAGGAGTAACAATCTAAAGAAGTGCCAAAATGAAAATAGATGTATTCATATTATTTAACTTTAAGTCAACCTTTATTTTATATATTTTTTTTTTAATATTTTTTTTTTTCTTTTTCAGATAAATAATAAATTGGAAGCAGAATTAAATGGTAAGGCTTTATCGATTAACGTTTTCAATATTAATATTGCTTTATTTTCTTTATTTTTTGTTGAAATTAATTTACCCTTTAATTTTAGGCGATATAGGTTCCAAACCAGTTGTAATGAAGAAACTTGTTCAGAGAGATCATACAGGTGAAATAAAAGAGATACGTTCTACAAATGATCCACCTCCTCCTCCCAAACACACAAGTAGGTTTATTGGTTTTGAGTTTATTATGTTTGTTAATAATTTTTATGTCTTCAGTTAATAAATATTTTGAGGTCAGTGAGTAAGAGATTACTGAGGTGTAGCTCACCAGAGTAAGGGATCCTATACACAAAAGTGGCATCCACCAGTATGGTGAGATAAATGTGTTTGTTGCTCCTAGATAGAAGAGGCATCCATTTGTATTGTGAAGTAAATGTGTTGCTTCTAGTTAAAAGTGGGATCTACCAATATTGTTAGGTAAATAGATTGCTCCTAGATAGAAGTGGCATCCATCAGTATTGTGAGGTAAATGAGTTGCTCCTAGACAGAAGTGGCATCTACCAGTATTGTCAGGTAAAGGGGTTGCTCTCAGATAGAAGTGGCATGTACCAGTATTGTAAGTTACATGGGTTGCTCCTAGATAAAAGTGGCATCCATCAGTATTGTAAGGTAAATGGCTTGCTCCTAGATAGAAGTGGCATCTGCCAGTATTGAGAGGTAAATGGGTTGCTCCTAGACAGAAGTGGCATCTACCAGTATTGAGAGGTAAATGGGTTGCTCCTAGATAGATAGAAGTGGCATCTTATCAATATTGTAAGGTGAAGGGGTTGCTCCTAAATAAAAGTGGCATCTACCAGTATTCTCAACAATTGCTTCAACAGAAATATGAACTGAATGTTACTCTTAAAAATGCAATAGAAAGGAATTTATCTGTCAATTTTACCTTCATATATTTCTATAAAAAAATAATTTAAAAAGACATAAGGAAATTTATGTTCAAAGAGGTTTTTTGAATATAATCATAAAAAATTAAATTACATTTAAATGATCTTCTATATATGGACAATTCCACATGAAAAAATAATTTCACTTTTTTTTCTTACATAAGAAATGTATAGTGAACATACAGTATTACATCATATTAATGTGTTTTTTTTTTATTCCAGCTCTTAAAGACGAAATAGAAAGCATTAGAAATCAATTAGAGGGGAAAGAAACAGGCTCAAATTTAGTGAGTTATATCAATTTTTTTTATATTTCAATTTTCCTTTTATATATTTGTATATTTTATTTCATTTATAATAAATATTTGAATTATTTTCACAATTAACATTATTCATAGTCAATCCTGTTTATAATTATCACCTAATAATTTATAATTAATTTAATTTAGTGTATTTTTGTTTGTTTCATTTTGTCAAATGTTTATTTACACAGGTTGAAAACGGAGGTACTTTAAGAGAAGAGGAGTTTGTAGTTGAGAAAATAGTATCAAGGAGGTTCAATCCAAAGAAGAAACAGTATGAATACCTTCTTAAGTGGGAAGGTTACCCTCCGTAAGTTATATTCTATCATTTTATTGACATTTATTTATGTATTTAGCATCTAGATTTAAGTAGAGATCAAAAATAGAGGTGGAGATTCTAAACCTCATTTGCGTCCAAAAAAATTTACCTAATATACAGGGTGTCGCAGATTAACTATTTATAATTTTCAGAAACAAAAAAGGGGAACCTAAATAAACATAATTGATACTAGTGGCAGGAAATTTCTCGGTCTCAAGATAAACTATATCTATTCAAGTACATTTCGACAAATTGAACTCTATTAGGATAATCAGCTGGAGTTAACAATTACACTTTTGAATGTAAAACAGATGCTTGCGGTATTCCTTTAATACCCTTCATACAGATGTGTTGCTTGTATGCATTGCATGGGCAATGGCACAAGTGCTTGTTTTCAGGTTGTCTTCAAATTGTTGCAAAACTTGGTCCTCAAAGTCAGCATTTTGGACAGAAAGATTGGCTCCTGAATCTATTTTATTTACTTCTAATTCACTAGTATCTCGAATACGATGATCTTATCTTGAGCCTATCCTGCAAGAATGCCTTCATTAGAATTACCGTAAGCTGCTTTGTAGGAAATATGCACGTCTGCTATTCAATATTTGTGAAATGATACATTTTCAATCAAACTCTAATTTATCTAATAAAGACAATTTATGACACATGTAAAGTAAAAACTTCGAAAATAGATGTTTTTTTTCAAAACAGCCAAATTGCGACCAGGCCCAGCGCTGAACCAAGCAATAGTCCGTCCGTCATGAACGTCTTAACTGTTAACCTTAATTAATTTGATTATAATCTAAAATTTACTCTTTTTTTGTTTCAGAGAGCAGAATACATGGGAGCCAGCTGAGAACTTGGAAACATGTCAGCACCTATTAAAAACATTTGAAGACAATCTAGCTAAACAGAGCCTCACAAAACCCAAGCCTACCCAAGCCAAGAAACATGTGGATGTAGCAAATCTTCCAGGACCTAGTACTCCTCTATCTCACGGGTTAGTTTAGTATCTACTAAAATCAGATACACTCTTGTGTGCTAATTTGTTATACATTTTTTAATTAGTTCAATAAAAGTGTTCAAAAAGATTTAGAGTTTCAAATACCATTGAATTCAAGTTATTTTTAGTATAATATAATATATATCAAATTTAGGTTCTTTTTTTCTCTTAATTTTAAACATTTGGGCCCAGGCTTAACAGTTTTAAGCAAATTTTGTAAAATTCTTTAACTACAAGTAACTATTTTTTTTAAATTTATTTTTTAAATATTTTAATTCCATTTTCTAAATTATTAGCACATTCAGTGTGGATCAATAAGAACGTGTTACAACAGAGGTTACCCAGGGGGCCGAGTGGTTAGCGCCCTCGGCTCTGAAACCAAGGTCCAAAAAACCCGACGTGAGTTCGAATCCCGGAGGGGTCAGACATGTTTCACACTGATGATCTCATCGAGTAGATGAGTAAAGTGGTCGGATAACCCCCGTCCTGTAATGAATGAAAAAAAAAGGAAAAA
>KZ652225.1:86028-97631 GCA_001010745.2 Gerris buenoi
ATTTTTATGTAACGCTTTTTGGTGACCTTTTATTGTAACGTTTTCCGAGTTTATGTGCCAAAGTAAAGACACGAAAATGTTAAAATATAAATTCCAATTTTTATAGCCACAAATCTTTACACAGCTAAGTTAATTTTTAAATATAAAATTTAGTTTATGGATGTTTGCTGATTTATGTGTTTGTATTCTAGGAGACCAGTTCGCACAAGTAAGCAGAAGGCTTTAAATCAAGTGAAGCAGTGGTGTGGCTCTATTAAACCGGATGACGTTGATTCTGGGAGTAAGTGCAATAATACTGGAATTATATTAAATATTTTATTGATCAAACCAAGATTTTTAGTTTTATTTTTATACTAAGCGTACATTTCTCCATTCTACAACTGTCTTCAACATGGGTAGGTGTTAGGTCTGGAGAATGTGCAGAGGGAGGCACATAATCATTATTATTAAAAAAAATAACATTTTGTTTGTTTGCTTTAGTGAAGAGGAAATTTGATTTCGATTCGGATGACGATGATTTCCTCATGAAAAAATACAAGATGGGAGAGAGTGATAGTGAAGACAGCCTCATGGGACCGCCAAGAATGTACAAGAGTAAGTTTTACTCATAAACACATTGTTGCGTTCAATCTGATATAATTGATAGGCTTATAGTGTTGTCTAAGTTGAAGACATATACGAAAATATGTGATGGAAAATTATATACCCAAAGGACCACCTTAAAAAAGGGAAATAAATCAAAACGAACTATAAGATAGGTTTAACGAACGAGTATACATTAATTGATAGTAAAACGAGAATCGAGTAGGACAAATCTATATGCACGTATGCCCATTATAATATGCTGTATGCATATTCCATTGCTAATTCAATTGTGCTCATTATCCAGCACCAACAATCAGAGTGATGCTTTTTCTGAAAGAAAATACTAAGTGAGGGGAGGTTGCATCGAACAGGTGCAGGTTTACGATACTTTTATTTCATTATTTGTAAACAAATGTCGTAGCTGTACATATTTTTAAGTTGGAAAAAGTTTTGTGTTGATTTGAAAGTTATGTGGTAAATAGTGCCATCATCTTCAACAGAATTCTGATACAAAATAAAATGAGGTAAAATATAAAATCAAACAATTTTTGGTTTCCAACGATAATAATACACAAAGATCAATTAAGAAGCTTATTTCTTGACGGCTTATTGAACATCATGGACTTTTTTATTCTCAGAATCTTTACTAGAAGCTTTACTCACTTTCAATGAAATCCCCTGCGTAAAGTTAAAAAACCAAAGAGAATCTGTTCAATCACAGTTTTGTGTTTCTTGCTCTTGGTTACAAAACAGTTTCTTTTTATAGCGTGATATAATTGAATGTAGACATACCTTGAAGGAAATTGTTAACCCTTAGTAAAAAATTAGTTGTTAAATTAGCTTTTCTAATACATATAATTAATATAAAAATGCCATTTTTGAAAACTGGTCTTATTTTCAATTCAAATTTGGGGATGACTGATAGACGGGAAGTGGTTCAAAATTGGGGTAATAGGTGTGCAATGAAACTTAAAAAGGTAAATAAATTTTTTTTGGTTTCTGTATTCTTTACCTTAGTTGTTTCCATGTGCAGAATTTGGGGAGGATTGAAATAAGGGAAGTGGTTCAAAATCGGGTGTAAAAGAAACGTGCAATGAAACTTACAATGCAAAGTAATAAGACCAGTAAAAAGGAATGTTCATTGAATTGAAAATTTTCTTTTATAGAACCATCAACTCATCATACAGATGTTCAAATTTATTTAATAATAATAGTTATTATTCTTTTTTTTAGCACCACTGCCTGTAGACACACCTCCAATTAAAAGAAGAGTTGGTCGACCTCCGAAGAACAGGAATCTAGTTAACGGTTTGCCATCTACACCTTTAACTCCTCAACCTAATTTAGAACCTAACTTGGCTGCTGCTCTGGGATTAGAATCAGATTCGGAAGACTCGCCTCTAGCTGTGCTCAACCAGAGAGCTGCTGCAACAAGGGTATCTAACCTTAGTCCTCTTAACCAACAGGTATACAGTCTGTTTCTTTGTCTTAATGAGTTAAATCAGTTTTGCTGAAAAAAACTTAAGAAGTACAAGGTGTGGACTAAATATATATTATAGAGTAGTTTAGTTTAGTTTTTAGTTTTTAGTATCCTTTCAAAACTTCAAACTTTTATAAAACTAAACACTTATAAATGTTTAACTTATTTAGAACTACACACTAACTAATTAAATATACAACATTATAGTCCAGGAGATAGCGTGCATAACAATGACTAACATCAAGCTAGAATTTTGTGAATGAGTTAATTTTTTGGTGTCCTCCCAAAATAAGTGGTTGGCAAAGATCAAGCTAGAAATTCGCGAATGAGTTAATTTTTTGTTGTCTTCCAAAAATAAGTGGTTGGCAAAGATCATGCTGGAATTTTGTGAATGAGTTAAGTTTATGGTGTCCTCCAAAAATGAGTGGTTGGCTAAGATAAAGCTAGAATTTTGTGAATGAGTTAATTTTTTGGTGTCCTCCAAAAATAAGTGATTGGCAAAGATCAAGCTGGAATTTTGTGAAAGAGTTAATTTTTTTGGTGTCCTAGAATAAATGGTTGGCAAAGTTCTTCTGCATGGCAAAGCTTGCCCATAAAGAGTGATATTTTTATCTTGAGTACAAAATTAGTTAGGTGACAAAACTGATAGTTTGTCAATTGAGATGACCACTTTGATTTGGGGAAATATTTGATTAACTAACTTTATATAGTGTTTGTTTATTAAAATCAGCTTGTTCACCACAATGGGTAGGAAATGGCTGCTCTCCACCGGTTTTTTATTTAACAGCTTATAGGAATGCTATTTCCCTCGGACGATCTTTACCGACTTTCTGGAATTCGAAATTCTAGTTTTCTTCTGTAGTTAGTCAGTTTTATGAATGCTATCTCCTGGACTTGTATAACACTTTAGAATTATAATAGCCACTGCTCAATCTCACAGCCTACTATTGGAGCTGACAAGAAAATATTCTTAAACTAGAGTTTGATAGAGGCCGTAAAATTATAATCCAGTTTTTGATGGTATAAGTTCAAATAAATTCTGATGAGCAGTATTTGAATTGGAATAATAAGCGTCTCTCCTCCAAAAGTAACTCCATTGTACTAAGCTTACTTTCAGCCACAAATGATCATCTTTTAGGCGTTTGGAGGTGATGGGAAAAATAAAGGATGAAGTGGAAAGGATAAAGAGTCCGAAGTTGAGATAGAAGTTTAAGTCTATCTCTACTCAAGTATTTTTAGCAGAGATCTTTCTTTAGTTTTTGTTCAAAATCAATTTTAATTAACTTATGATTACTGTTTTTTTACAGGTGTTGGTGGCTAATGCTAAAGGAGTAGTTAAGGTTGATCCAAGTCAAGTGCCAAACTTAACATCTGGGGTTTACATTATGTCTAATAAATCTATAGTGAAATTGGATTCGGTTACACCTTCTAAAGCGCTGGCACTTAAATCACAACCCTCAACTCCATCTGAAAACACGGTGAGTAGTTTGGTTACTTCAATATTAATCTACTTGATTAATATTTGTGAAATAAAGATAGAGTAGTAGTGGTATTAAGGTCTTAGTACAAGTACTAGATGGATAGGATGAACCACTTGTTCAAACCTAGCAATTAGGCCATCTTTTAGGCCCATTTTACTAGCCCTGTGGTAGAGAGTTCCAGCCACTCTTCACACTTCATACCTCTAATGATAAAGTTTACATGTATTGTTTCAGAATAAATCAGAAGCACAGGTTGTCATGATAAAGAATACTGGGGTAGGCAATCAGAAGTCAGGTATAGTGAGGAAGAATCCATTAGTACCTAAAGCTGCCAACTCTTTGGGACGTCCACCTAGGCCTGCTGGTTCTATTAGGGTCAACACTCCCAACTCTAAGCTTCAGAGTGGCATTGTACCTAGGGCATCAGTTACTGGAGTCACAACTGGTATCAGGCCAAGAGGATCTGTATCTAATGTTAGGGTACCAATACAGGTAAATTTTATCTTATTTATTTACTATAGAAGTTATTTATTAATGTATTATTTGTATTTATTACTTATTATATAGTTGTATTAACCCTTTTGACAGACCCATGGGCTGTTGCTTTCGTTCCATGGAGTTAGATAGTTAGTCGGATAGTTGGAGTTAGGATATAAATGCATTCTTCATATTAATTATCTCTTTTTAGGGTTTCGAGGTCATCCTAGAAACCCTTATGCTTAAAGTAGTTCATCCGCCCTTCCGTCACATCTTGGAGTATATCTCCCAACCTATCTATATATTTATTTTATAATTTAAACTGAGGTAACTTGTAATTTCAATTTTTACATTACTGAATATGTCAATAAGATTAATACAGTAATTAAAAAAGACGAGCTACTCTAAGTGCAAACACCTCATGTATTATGATTTACTGCTGTGACTCAATGGATCTATAAATCACAGCTAGAATGCAATTTTTTAGCGGACGTTATACAAGTCTACATCATAGGGATGTCAACTCTGAAGTGTAGAGGTTTATAGATAAAAGGTTTTGATTCGAGGCCAAATTTATACAAAATTGAAACTCACATATGGACAGTTTTTATCCATGTTGTGTGCTTTCTTTGGCAGAGCCAACATTAACAGGGCAGACCATAAAAAGTGATGTGTTGCAAAAATGGATAATCCTAATAATAGAAGAACTGTCTGCTGCTGAAATATTGTTTGTTAATAATAATTTACAAAAAATTTGGACAACTTCCTTATAAAAAATATTTATTACATTGTTGCTTTAATTTCGATTTTAATATTTAATTTATTTGTTTTAGAAAAAGCCCACTGCTGAAGTCGAGAAGAAAATATTTATCGGAACTAAGAGTATTGGTAGAGGTGGCCTTAAAAGTGGGATCCATCGTAAAAGTTCTATTGGAAAAGGTTAATATTAATTTATTTACTATTAATTTCAATATTGATTTGTATATAAGTTTATATGGAAAGCCAGCAATAAAAAAACACTTTGTTCTTAAAAAGATCATTTGAGGATAGAAATAATATCTGTCTGGGAAATGGGGACATTGTACTATAACGGATCTGGGAAGGAAATACTTTTATAGAAGAAAGATCAGTTTATTTCTAAAAAGCTTTTAATATTAATCTACTTGATTAANATTTGTGAAATAAAGATAGAGTAGTAGTGGTATTAAGGTCTTAGTACAAGTACTAGATGGGTAGGATGAACCACTTGTTCAAACCTAGCAATTAGGCCATCTTTTAGGCCCATTTTACTAGCCCTGTGGTAGAGAGTTCCAGCCACTCTTCACACTTCATACCTCTAATGATAAAGTTTACATGTATTGTTTCAGAATAAATCAGAAGCACAGGTTGTCATGATAAAGAATACTGGGGTAGGCAATCAGAAGTCAGGTATAGTGAGGAAGAATCCATTAGTACCTAAAGCTGCCAACTCTTTGGGACGTCCACCTAGGCCTGCTGGTTCTATTAGGGTCAACACTCCCAACTCTAAGCTTCAGAGTGGCATTGTACCTAGGGCATCAGTTACTGGAGTCACAACTGGTATCAGGCCAAGAGGATCTGTATCTAATGTTAGGGTACCAATACAGGTAAATTTTATCTTATTTATTTACTATAGAAGTTATTTATTAATGTATTATTTGTATTTATTACTTATTATATAGTTGTATTAACCCTTTTGACAGACCCATGGGCTGTTGCTTTCGTTCCATGGAGTTAGATAGTTAGTCGGATAGTTGGAGTTAGGATATAAATGCATTCTTCATATTAATTATCTCTTTTTAGGGTTTCGAGGTCATCCTAGAAACCCTTATGCTTAAAGTAGTTCATCCGCCCTTCCGTCACATCTTGGAGTATATCTCCCAACCTATCTATATATTTATTTTATAATTTAAACTGAGGTAACTTGTAATTTCAATTTTTACATTACTGAATATGTCAATAAGATTAATACAGTAATTAAAAAAGACGAGCTACTCTAAGTGCAAACACCTCATGTATTATGATTTACTGCTGTGACTCAATGGATCTATAAATCACAGCTAGAATGCAATTTTTTAGCGGACGTTATACAAGTCTACATCATAGGGATGTCAACTCTGAAGTGTAGAGGTTTATAGATAAAAGGTTTTGATTCGAGGCCAAATTTATACAAAATTGAAACTCACATATGGACAGTTTTTATCCATGTTGTGTGCTTTCTTTGGCAGAGCCAACATTAACAGGGCAGACCATAAAAAGTGATGTGTTGCAAAAATGGATAATCCTAATAATAGAAGAACTGTCTGCTGCTGAAATATTGTTTGTTAATAATAATTTACAAAAAATTTGGACAACTTCCTTATAAAAAATATTTATTACATTGTTGCTTTAATTTCGATTTTAATATTTAATTTATTTGTTTTAGAAAAAGCCCACTGCTGAAGTCGAGAAGAAAATATTTATCGGAACTAAGAGTATTGGTAGAGGTGGCCTTAAAAGTGGGATCCATCGTAAAAGTTCTATTGGAAAAGGTTAATATTAATTTATTTACTATTAATTTCAATATTGATTTGTATATAAGTTTATATGGAAAGCCAGCAATAAAAAAACACTTTGTTCTTAAAAAGATCATTTGAGGATAGAAATAATATCTGTCTGGGAAATGGGGACATTGTACTATAACGGATCTGGGAAGGAAATACTTTTATAGAAGAAAGATCAGTTTATTTCTAAAAAGCTTTTTTTTTACCAATTTTTTTTTTTATTTATATTATTACTATTCTATTTTTTTTTTTATCTTTCTTTCTATTTTTCTCTTTACTTCCTGATTGATAGATTAGATGGCTGATCTATTAAGACCATTAAAGTAAAGCTATCGATCTGGATGTAAAGAAGAAAATTAAAAATTATATCGTTTATTTCCAATTTAAAAAAAAAAAAAAACAGTATCAAAAGTAAAACCTAATTGTTATCTTTATCTAAAAAAGTAAATTCTTTATTGTTTTAGTTTCTTCAGATGATCTTGAGAATAAGTTGAGGGATCTGAAAGCTGGTGACACTACTGATATATTTGAAGATATGCCTGAATCAGAGTCATCAGAATCTGATATTGGTATACCTGATGACTTCCCTAAAGGTAATGATTTTACTATCCATTTATTGTTTCATGGATTTGCTGTAATGCTTAAAAGTTACTTAACTACTTCTTTTACTTGCTTAATTTTAAGCTCGCTATAATTCTTTATAATAAGTCAAACATTGTGGTTTTTTTGTCACCATCTTGGATTTCTGATGGTATACATTACAAAGGATTTGAAGTTTTGTCCTTTCACTATTAGAAGATTTTTCAGGGGTGTTAATATTGAAATTTTGGCACTTCTTTAGATTGTTACTCCCCTCATAAAAAGTCCCTAAAGAAGGTGCACTGAATTTGCTTCTTTAGACTGTTAGTCCCCTTATAAAAATAGAAGTGTGATATTCCTTTGTCCCAAAGTACATTAGACTAAACATCTCTTTGTCTTAATAGTTATTTATATTCTAAAAAACAAAGGGGAGTAACAATCTAAATAAGTGCTGAAATGTTTAATTAAAACTAACCACAATTTTTAAAAATTTAACCTTTTATAGCTTAATTGTCATAAAAAAAAACTTCTTCATAATTTAAATTTTGCATTTTTTTTAATGAATGATTTATCTTTAATTTCTGTTAAAATGTTTTAGAAATTGGACCCTTAGAGCCGGCTAGTCCTCCAAGACCATTGACTCTGTGCCCTTTGACAGGGAAGGTTTTAGGGAAGGCTGAGGGCGAGAAAACACCTGAACCAACTCCTCCACCGTCCCCTAAACCACCTCAGGTAATGCAGTGTTTTTTTTTTCATATAATTTTTTTTATTGAAGTGAAGTTTCTTTAGGTGTGGAATAGTAAATTGACTTGGATGAAACAAAATCGTGCAACAAAGTTTGTGTTTCGAGACTCGTCCAAGTGAAAGATTTTTGAAATGAATTAACAATAGTGTATGTAACGAAGTTTGTGTTTCGAGACTCGTCCAAGTGAAAGATTTTTGAAATGAAATAACGAAATTGCATGTAACAAAGTTTGTGTTTCAAGACTTGTCTAAGTAATAGATTTTTTATCAACTGCCGGCATTATTCGGTAGTTGATTCACCTGTAAAAATCTTTCACCCAAGTGAAAGATGTGTCTCGATCCTCGAATGTGTCTCCATCCAAATGTGTCTCCATCCAAATGTGTCTCGATCCTCGAATCCCTGATTGAGCAGGCCAATGTGCTAACCATTGTTCCATGGAAGTAAATTTCTGTCCTCAACTTAAAGTCACAACAAGGTTTTTTTTTTTTTTTTTGATTTTACTAAATTGATTGTTTTATACAACTAATTTTTTAGCTAAGGCCTGCAAAATCAATNCTAAATTGATTGTTTTATACAATAATTTTTTAGCTAAGGCCTGCAAAATCAATCTACTTTCATCATCCTCTTTTTTAAAGTTTCTGATCTTGCATACATTTTATTTTTTTAATTGGAGACATATTGTTAATTTGAACTGTTAAATAAAACAGACCAATTTCAGTTTCATCTAATTATTTCCTAAAAAAAACCTTCCTGGAAGGGTATCATGGCCACGATAAACATTAAACATGATTGTAATTTGTAAACATTGAAGCAAAATCATTCTGAGTTCTGCAAGAACATACTAAATTCAAAGATATATTTAAATCTTATATTCTGCAATAATTGAATGTTTGATAATACAAATCTTCTTTTTTTCTTCTTATAGGCCCCTGAGCCCAAGAAAGACATGGCAAATGAATCTATCATTAAAATACAAACATCTCAAGTTACCATTAATCCTCAACAGACAACTTCAACCACCACTCCTAAAGCTCTCTTTGTCAGCACTCCGGGCACTGCGTAAGTAACTCACCATATATAATGAAGTGTTTCAATTAAACTTTCAGAGTTAAAGCGGGGACACACTTGAGCATTCGCCCCGAATGAGCATGCATTCGGCCCGATTTGCTTTGAAATAGACTGGACGAGCCGAACAGGAACTTATGCTCAGTCGGAGCGAATGCTCAAGTGTGTCACCACCCTTAATTTTCCAATTTATAAGGTAGATTGATAAGTATTGTGTTAAATCCTACATTTTAGTGCTTAAGTAAAATAATAATTTATCCATCTACAAGAGCTTTGTCTTTATTTTCATTGATTTTATTCTCCGCTGTCATTAGCACTTGATAAATAACTAATTTTGCTTCTGACAAAATTGACTCTGCTTTTTATTTTAGCATATTTGTTTAATAAGAAAAAAAATGTCACTACAGGCACAGAAAGATAAACATGTGTGTTACTTTTTACTACCTGAGAAAGTTAAATTATTTTTATTGCTTTTTTTTAAAAAAAAAAAAAGTTAATTTGTAAAATTTCTCAAGCATGGCCCGACGAAAACTTTCTTAGTATGTAGTTCTTACTTATGTTTTTACTGAATAAATTTTTAAAGTTTTTGGTAAATTTTATTTTGTAGGAATATGAACAGTAGTGTTGTTTCGGCTGCTGTAAGTGGAATGGGTAAACCATTAATAGTGAACACATCACAATCACAGCCTGCAGCTAGCTCTGCCATGGTTGTACCTACGCCACAAACTCCTACTACCAACCAACACATAGAGACCACAATAATGACGGAACCAGATGAGGATGACATGGTTACAATCACTGGAGAAGATGGCCTAGTCTATAAGGTATTAATTTGCAGTAGCAATGAGTGTTGCTCTGATCTTATGCCAAAAATTAACTGTTTGATATTTTTCAATTGATATTTCCATTGTAGAAGTGACTTATTTAAATGTTTTATTTCTTGTAATAGGTAAGCAACTCTGACCTTGGTAGCCTGCTTGGTGGTGAAGATGGAGAACAATGTGTTTACGTCACAGAAGGTGATGATGGTGACGCAGTATTAGCATTAGCTCAATATCCAGGTAGCTCTGCTCTGACCTCGCTCAGTGCAGACGGAACTACTCTAGCTACCTCGGAACTAACTAGTGAAGACCAACAGTTCTACATCAAGCAAGAAGCTGCAGATGGCTCGGAACTTGTAACCTTACAAGAAACAGAAGAACCTCAAGTTATTGCTCAGCTTGTTGAAGCCTCAGAGCCTGCTCCTGGAGGTAATCTTTTGTTTAAAACTATTTCTAGAGCCTCTAAAAAACTAATAAACTCCAGTAGTATATTTGATCAGATTATTAGCGAACATCTATCACTGGTACATTCAATAAAAACTGGTTTGGACCACACTACAATCTCGTTTTCAGTTCCATTACTGTAATTTATTGTAAAATTAGATTGATTAATCATTATTGAAATGTAAGATTTGTCTTCATTGTCTGTTCTTAGGTTTGTAGTTTAGGCCTAAACCTCATCCTCTTTTTTCCACATCTTAACTTTTATTGAATTTTAGTTTGACAGTATCATTTTTCCGCAACTTATATTGAATAATTGCTGTTGTTTTGTAGAATTTTAGTTTGACAATATACTGATCACAACTCTTAAAATTTAATATGGTTTAGGAATGCAAAATCTTTTAAATAACTTGAAACATTCAACGTTTTTTCCAATTCATGAACTCTCTCTATGGTGGGTTTAAATAATACCAAATGATGTTACACGATTTAAAAGTGAACCTTTTAAAAAATTTTTTGTTGGAATCCTCTGAAGATACAAACACTAGAAGTTTTGGCACACCTTTGTAAAAGGGGTTCTGCCCAAGACTGAGAACAAGAGCGGTTGATTATCAGAAGGGCGTTCTTGCATCCACTACGGATCCAATTGCCAGAAGATTTAGCATGGCATGGTACCACAGGGAATCCAAGCGTGTTCAATGGGTTAAACACATTATAACCAATTCCTCTTGAAGTAATAAAGTAATTTTATCAATTTGATTATGTTATTGTTTTTTTTTTTAGGACAAAGGAGGGTTGTTCTTCTTCTACCAGATGGTAATCTAATGATGACAGAAGTTGATGAAGAGCAGTATGCTGCTCTTGAATTGGACAAATAAATTATTAATTTGGCTTTAATTTGCTTCTTTGATCTGGGATCACTTCTAATGCTACTGGAAGACTTAAGTTATTTAAGTTAGTATTTTATGAAAACTACGTATGTTTGATTATTTCCTTTTTTGAAGGTTGAAGAAATATGTTAATTCTTAATATAAATATTTTAGAAAATGTCAAGGTCTTTATCGCCCACACTAAAAAAAAAAATAATTATTGCAATTTTTGCTTCCGAGCTTACTGAAGGTAATGGAAGCATTGTGTTCACTTTTGAGAACGAAAAAGTTTTAGGTCTCCGATTTGAAAAATTCCAAGACAGAAATCCATTTCTAACATCAGGGAACATTTTTAGTTCTGTGTCTGTCTATCAGGGTGTCTGTCGGTCTATGTGTCCGCGAAATATGAAACGTCCGACGATAACTTGAGTAATTCTTGACCGAATTCAATGAAATTTGGTAGACATGTTCATTTTACCAATGCCCAGGACGAGTTTGA
>KZ652225.1:104391-128760 GCA_001010745.2 Gerris buenoi
ACATAATTAAAGTGTTTCCTATATATTGATATAAATTGCATTATTTATGTATTCTTTTTCATTTCATACTCTTTTGAAAAACCAGATACGCTACATCGAAGCCCAGGTAATCTACTACAGATACATACGCCCAAGATTCCCAAAATCGGCCTGTATACAGCTGTGTCTCAAAATAGAGATCTGAAGATGGAAATTGTAATAAGAGAAAACTTATGAAATGAAGAAGAATCCATAATTGGTGCATTTTTTATCAAAATATAGAAAAGACTTTAATTATATGTGCCAGTTTTTTCCATTTCTATACATGATGCCCCGTATAGGGGAATCCAACCTGTAGAAGATTAAGTGGAAGAGTTACATTATGTGTCCATATGAGTTTTACTTTTTAGTCTCAGGAATAAAGTCACAAGTGGCAGGGGGCTAGAGAAAGTATAAAAAAAAGGTAATCTATAGTCAAGTTTTATAAATCTATACTGCCATGTAATCTCTTCTGCAAGGGTCATAAAATATTCTTTAATTTCGTCTCGCTTCTTTCTGTGAAATTAAATAAAATTGTTACGATTGTCTATCTCTAATGGAAATAAACTATTTTCAGATGGATCATAATCTCGAAAGTCTCCTTGTGTAATGTCATGAGTTCCAGAGTTATCGTAATCAACTGACCTGGCATACAAATAACTTAGATGCCATCCAGTTGTTGGCATTAAAAAAAAATTGTAAGAAGATATTGCTTGAACAATATTTGTTACTTTAGTAAAACTGAAGAATACGGTGCTGTAAGGCCTTGCAAAAAAGTGTGCAGGCCTTACTAGCATGTATTATTTGTTCAATGGGTTAAACACATTATAACCAATTCCTCTTGAAGTAATAAAGTAATTTTATCAATTTGATTATGTTATTGTTTTTTTTTTTAGGACAAAGGAGGGTTGTTCTTCTTCTACCAGATGGTAATCTAATGATGACAGAAGTTGATGAAGAGCAGTATGCTGCTCTTGAATTGGACAAATAAATTATTAATTTGGCTTTAATTTGCTTCTTTGATCTGGGATCACTTCTAATGCTACTGGAAGACTTAAGTTATTTAAGTTAGTATTTTATGAAAACTACGTATGTTTGATTATTTCCTTTTTTGAAGGTTGAAGAAATATGTTAATTCTTAATATAAATATTTTAGAAAATGTCAAGGTCTTTATCGCCCACACTAAAAAAAAAATTAATTATCACTTGATAAATAACTAATTTTGCTTCTGACAAAATTGACTCTGCTTTTTATTTTAGCATATTTGTTTAATAAGAAAAAAAATGTCACTACAGGCACAGAAAGATAAACATGTGTGTTACTTTTTACTACCTGAGAAAGTTAAATTATTTTTATTGCTTTTTTTTAAAAAAAAAAAAAGTTAATTTGTAAAATTTCTCAAGCATGGCCCGACGAAAACTTTCTTAGTATGTAGTTCTTACTTATGTTTTTACTGAATAAATTTTTAAAGTTTTTGGTAAATTTTATTTTGTAGGAATATGAACAGTAGTGTTGTTTCGGCTGCTGTAAGTGGAATGGGTAAACCATTAATAGTGAACACATCACAATCACAGCCTGCAGCTAGCTCTGCCATGGTTGTACCTACGCCACAAACTCCTACTACCAACCAACACATAGAGACCACAATAATGACGGAACCAGATGAGGATGACATGGTTACAATCACTGGAGAAGATGGCCTAGTCTATAAGGTATTAATTTGCAGTAGCAATGAGTGTTGCTCTGATCTTATGCCAAAAATTAACTGTTTGATATTTTTCAATTGATATTTCCATTGTAGAAGTGACTTATTTAAATGTTTTATTTCTTGTAATAGGTAAGCAACTCTGACCTTGGTAGCCTGCTTGGTGGTGAAGATGGAGAACAATGTGTTTACGTCACAGAAGGTGATGATGGTGACGCAGTATTAGCATTAGCTCAATATCCAGGTAGCTCTGCTCTGACCTCGCTCAGTGCAGACGGAACTACTCTAGCTACCTCGGAACTAACTAGTGAAGACCAACAGTTCTACATCAAGCAAGAAGCTGCAGATGGCTCGGAACTTGTAACCTTACAAGAAACAGAAGAACCTCAAGTTATTGCTCAGCTTGTTGAAGCCTCAGAGCCTGCTCCTGGAGGTAATCTTTTGTTTAAAACTATTTCTAGAGCCTCTAAAAAACTAATAAACTCCAGTAGTATATTTGATCAGATTATTAGCGAACATCTATCACTGGTACATTCAATAAAAACTGGTTTGGACCACACTACAATCTCGTTTTCAGTTCCATTACTGTAATTTATTGTAAAATTAGATTGATTAATCATTATTGAAATGTAAGATTTGTCTTCATTGTCTGTTCTTAGGTTTGTAGTTTAGGCCTAAACCTCATCCTCTTTTTTCTACATCTTAACTTTTATTGAATTTTAGTTTGACAGTATCATTTTTCCGCAACTTATATTGAATAATTGCTGTTGTTTTGTAGAATTTTAGTTTGACAATATACTGATCACAACTCTTAAAATTTAATATGGTTTAGGAATGCAAAATCTTTGAAATAACTTGAAACATTCAACGTTTTTTCCAATTCATGAACTCTCTCTATGGTGGGTTTAAATAATACCAAATGATGTTACACGATTTAAAAGTGAACCTTTTAAAAAATTTTTTGTTGGAATCCTCTGAAGATACAAACACTAGAAGTTTTGGCACACCTTTGTAAAAGGGGTTCTGCCCAAGACTGAGAACAAGAGCGGTTGATTATCAGAAGGGCGTTCTTGCATCCACTACGGATCCAATTGCCAGAAGATTTAGCATGGCATGGTACCACAGGGAATCCAAGCGTGTTCAATGGGTTAAACACATTATAACCAATTCCTCTTGAAGTAATAAAGTAATTTTATCAATTTGATTATGTTATTGTTTTTTTTTTTAGGACAAAGGAGGGTTGTTCTTCTTCTACCAGANGGCCTGTATACAGCTGTGTCTCAAAATAGAGATCTGAAGATGGAAATTGTAATAAGAGAAAACTTATGAAATGAAGAAGAATCCATAATTGGTGCATTTTTTATCAAAATATAGAAAAGACTTTAATTATATGTGCCAGTTTTTTCCATTTCTATACATGATGCCCCGTATAGGGGAATCCAACCTGTAGAAGATTAAGTGGAAGAGTTACATTATGTGTCCATATGAGTTTTACTTTTTAGTCTCAGGAATAAAGTCACAAGTGGCAGGGGGCTAGAGAAAGTATAAAAAAAAAGGTAATCTATAGTCAAGTTTTATAAATCTATACTGCCATGTAATCTCTTCTGCAAGGGTCATAAAATATTCTTTAATTTCGTCTCGCTTCTTTCTGTGAAATTAAATAAAATTGTTACGATTGTCTATCTCTAATGGAAATAAACTATTTTCAGATGGATCATAATCTCGAAAGTCTCCTTGTGTAATGTCATGAGTTCCAGAGTTATCGTAATCAACTGACCTGGCATACAAATAACTTAGATGCCATCCAGTTGTTGGCATTAAAAAAAAATTGTAAGAAGATATTGCTTGAACAATATTTTTTACTTTAGTAAAACTGAAGAATACGGTGCTGTAAGGCCTTGCAAAAAAGTGTGTAGGCCTTACTAGCATGTATTATTTTGACAAAGGGATATCAACTCTCTATGTACAAATCATGCATATATAATCACTCAAATATATAAAGCATACAAATGTAGTGTTTGACAAAGGGATATAATAGCAATTCTCAACCGCACCGTGTATCTCAGTTCAACCGTTACTTTATTTGGTGCAACTCTAGGCTTGTATAGAGTTGTAAATTTGACATTATCCCGAAGATATTTTGTAGTATACGCTGTGCTCTGTGTAACCTACAGTTAAATATCCTCTTTGACTCCAGAATGAGTAAAGAGCTTCAGAAAAATTCAGGAAGGTTTTTTCTGTAGTTTTGAATTATGGGGGATGATAATTTGGTATTCGTTTTTTTTGCCCTCCTGATGGACCTTACTACTTACTTCTACGACTTGCGGTTTAACATCATTTAGAAGACCACTGAGGAGGTAGCTCCAAATTTTCCTTCCTGCATCTTCTGATGATGACAGATAGGACCTGTTATCCACAAATCGATAATAAATCCGTGAAAAAATAGCCAGATGATTAAGCTCTAATGACTCACATCAGGCATTTTTCCCTAATCGTAATTGACAATTTACCAACTAAAGAACAAGTAAAGAAGTTTTCTAAAAAGAAACATCAAGATTTTATTACCAGGTTTGAAGATAGCCCAATTAAGGAATAAAATATTACCTTTAAAAAAAGTGTTCTTTTCATCACCTTATGTTCGCTAATTATTGGAATTTCATTTTTTTAACAATTTTTTTACCGGTTCCAATGATATGCTATGACAAAAACTTATTTATACTTTTGGTATTATTAACCTTCAAAGTTAATCAACAGCTTCAAACTGGCGGCCAATATCAAAATTTAATATGGTGGATTTGTTTGTCGTACAGAGAGGTACACATTTGTGCCAAATTTCAACTCATTGGACTTCAACTCATGGAAACTCATTGGATTTAAGATACTGTAATGCTTCGAATATTAGAAGCACTTTTTTTCCTTTGCGAAAATCGGGGTCTTATATTCGAGGTGTGTTTATATACAATGCATTAATTTTTTCCCCAGATTTTGGTTCAAAAATCGGGATGCGTCTTATATTTGGGGGCGTCTTATATTCGAAGCAATACAGTAATTGTTTAATTTTTGCTGATTTAGGAAACTGGGTTCAAGAAGGGGGAAAATGTTGATTTTCCGGGCGGCACAACTAGAATTTAAGGACTGCCAAATTTTTCTGCTCAAGGTTAAATACCCTGGGAGCTACAATGATAACACAAATGCATACATAAGTATGAATAATACACTTATGCAGACGTCATGCTAAAAACCACTCAGAAGGTCTTAAAAACACCTGAAATGGATAATTCAGTTGAAATCTAAAAAATAAAAATGCTTTGTGAATACATAACTTTTCCTACCATAGGTAAGGAGAAGTAAAAAAAAAACGTATCTGCCTCCAAAGTAGGCTCCACAATTTTAATTTCCCCCCCCCTTATTTTTTGTCAAACTAGCTTACATGTAGTGATTCATTTACGAACACACTTTATAGACTACCATAAAAAAAAACGCGGGATGTAGCAACCTTGAAAAGGTTATACTCTGCAGCTGCTGTCGTTTCGAAGTAAACTTTTGAACTTTGATTGCCGTTCACTTTTAATTCGTTAATCAAAAGATGATTGCTTTTTTCTTTACACGTGCTTTATTATGAATTATTTGTTAGTAATATTTTAATTATATAATTTAAAATCCATCCAGTTTGCATTTGGAAATCTTTGAACTGTTATAAATCATTTATTATTATCTTCAGGTAAGAGTTTCATCTCATAACAGATTAGTTGTTTTGATACTTGCTACAAAAATTTGTGTGATCTATAATTAAGAAATTCGGCAGTTAAACCCTTTAATCCAGTGATTTTGAATGGATCAACCAATCATTGAATGAATCAATTTAATGGCTCCGACTCTGTCGGAAAGTGAAACAATAAAAGCTCGAACATAGTTCAATTTGACTTTAATTGGTAGATTTTAGGGTAGAATTATTAATATAAGTTCGCTGTGTCAACTTTTAAAGTAAATCTATTTGGATTACATTAATTTAAATGTAATAAATGTAAAGATTCAATTGAAGAGTTGATATTTTGTGTTAAAAGTTACCGTATTTCAAACAGAATTAAATTATTTCTTTCATATTTTAAATCAAGCCTCATTATCTAGTTAAAGATTACAAGTAAATCTGCAGAACAGAGGTCGTTTTAAGTGATGATATTCCTTTAATAGGAGCACTCACTTGACTTATTGGTTACACATCTCAAATTACTTAAATGTGGATATATTCCCTCATTTAATAGTTACTTAGGCGGCACTCTTTTACTTTGTTACCCACCATAGGTTTATTTTTTTATTTATTTATTATTAAATCCAAGTGAACTATTCTTNAGCATGGGGGAAGAGAACCTCTCAGGGGGTGTCCCTCGTCCTGCTCCGTCCTCAAACCATAGATACAAATCACATCTCATTTCACGGATTGAACCCACATCAATGCGTGGGTGACAGAACCCCTCAGGGGGGTGTCCCTCGCCCTGCTCCTTCCGAGATTCATAGATGCAAAGCAGAGTATTATGGCTCAGGATCAAACCCTCAACTCATGGATAACTGGGCCTAGAGTATCTCAGCCATGCTGACTCCCTGCAACATTAATATACATTGGTTTTTATTTTATTTTCTTTAATTAAAAAATCAACTAAGTGTGCACAAATTTATAATTTTTATTTAATATTATTTATTTATTTGTTACAGAATGGAGTTGATGATAGCTCATGATATTGTCTCTGTACCTAGAACTGAAGATGTCGTGCTCTTAGACAATGTCAGCTTCAGAGACATGTTTTTTTCTGAATCAATCTTCAAATCTCTCACAGAAAATGGTTTTAACAAACCATCTCCTATACAGTTCAAGGCCATACCATTGGCAAGATGTGGATTTGGTAAATTATTTTTGATAAATTATTTATGAGTTGTTAAGAAGAGGTTTAAGGGTAATACACTTTGCAGCAAAATATTAACAATTTTTACACCAGAAAAAAAAAACAGTTTGATTCTGATTAGGTCAGGTTCATATGGACTTGACTAACTTGGCTCTCCTTGTTCTACTCTATAGTCTGTCCCAAAGTAGAGTTAGTGTGTTGACAGCGCAGGAAATGGAGTGACTGACAGATTGGCCAACCTCTCTGAGGGGAAACATAAAGCCACTAGGTCTGAGGTTGAGGGCCTCTCCCTTCTACTAGATACATTTATCTTTACCTAGTTGGGGAAAATCTCGAGCTCTCATTGGCTCCCCACCCTATTTGCTAGTTTTTCCTATACTGCCAACGCACTAACTGTCCAACTTGATTGTCTTGTAATTGAAGTTAGACAGTGTAGGGCAGGTTTATAGACTGAATCACAAGTTGAACGACCATGTTAAAAACATCAAAACCTTTTGATATTTGTGGGTGGAGTATAATGTTGTGCCAACCTGTTGGAGTGTGTATGGGCAAGTTGTTCAACAAGGTTGGACAGCAAGTTGAAAAGGCTCCATCCTAAAGGAACAGATTAACTCCACCCTTGCTCTGATAACAATGAGTTAGATTTATCACTAACAGTAAAAAGCAACCCATTCTTCCTAAGGCAGGCCTCATCATTTTTATTCTACTCATGTATCGCCATTGAAAAATATTAAGTCCTAGGTTTTAGCCAAATTGTTTGGGCTAATAGTTTTGTATTGTAAATTATATATGAGCAATATTATAAGAAGTAGTAGTGGTTAGACGGGAAGGAGGAACCTAGCAATCAGCCAACATTGGGCTCATGTTACTAAAC
The DNA here is from genome assembly GCA_001010745.2 of Gerris buenoi. NCBI lineage: Eukaryota > Metazoa > Arthropoda > Insecta > Hemiptera > Gerridae > Gerris > Gerris buenoi. The sequence goes on from KZ652225.1 coordinate 111,888, forward strand.
CCGTGGTGGAGAGTTCCAGCCACTTCCTACATCATACCAGTACATTGTACCGCTGAAACGGGTATAGTGTGGTCCTTAGTAAGATATGTAAGGGTGCGTCGAAGCATGGGGGAAGAGAACCTCTCAGGGGGTGTCCCTCGTCCTGCTCCGTCCTCAAACCATAGATACAAATCACATCTCATTTCACGGATTGAACCCACATCAATGCGTGGGTGACAGAACCCCTCAGGGGGGTGTCCCTCGCCCTGCTCCTTCCGAGATTCATAGATGCAAAGCAGAGTATTATGGCTCAGGATCAAACCCTCAACTCATGGATAACTGGGCCTAGAGTATCTCAGCCATGCTGACTCCCTGCAACATTAATATACATTGGTTTTTATTTTATTTTCTTTAATTAAAAAATCAACTAAGTGTGCACAAATTTATAATTTTTATTTAATATTATTTATTTATTTGTTACAGAATGGAGTTGATGATAGCTCATGATATTGTCTCTGTACCTAGAACTGAAGATGTCGTGCTCTTAGACAATGTCAGCTTCAGAGACATGTTTTTTTCTGAATCAATCTTCAAATCTCTCACAGAAAATGGTTTTAACAAACCATCTCCTATACAGTTCAAGGCCATACCATTGGCAAGATGTGGATTTGGTAAATTATTATTGATAAATTATTTATGAGTTGTTAAGAAGAGGTTTAAGGGTAATACACTTTGCAGCAAAATATTAACAATTTTTACACCAGAAAAAAAAAACAGTTTGATTCTGATTAGGTCAGGTTCATATGGACTTGACTAACTTGGCTCTCCTTGTTCTACTCTATAGTCTGTCCCAAAGTAGAGTTAGTGTGTTGACAGCGCAGGAAATGGAGTGACTGACAGATTGGCCAACCTCTCTGAGGGGAAACATAAAGCCACTAGGTCTGAGGTTGAGGGCCTCTCCCTTCTACTAGATACATTTATCTTTACCTAGTTGGGGAAAATCTCGAGCTCTCATCGGCTCCCCACCCTATTTGCTAGTTTTTCCTATACTGCCAACGCACTAACTCTACTTTGGGACAGTCTGTAGATCGCTCTCCTTCAATTCTTTTCCTGAGAGTATAGAAAATTGGAATGGTACTGGAAAAGTAATAAACAATGTGTGTGTTATCATATCTTGTGAATTGCCAGTTAAGAGGGGCCGGCTTGCCCGAGTGGTTAGCGCCCTCAGCTCTGAAACCAAGGTCCAATACCCCGACGTGAGTTTGAATCTTGGAGGGGTCAGACATGTTTCACACTGATGATCTCATCGAGTAGATGAGTAAAGTGGTCGGATAACCCCGTCCTGTAATGACCTAATGAGCTGTCGAACGGGACTAAAACCCAAAAAAAAGAAAAAAAAGAGGGAAGTGTGATTTATCACCGACTTTGCTTGTTTATACGTTTAAAGTCAGTGGGTATGGATTATTATTTTTAACACAGGTTAACTAACCACTGTGAGGGGATAAATAAAGCCACTTGTCAGTTATCTTGAGGACCACACTCTACTAATGACATTTTTATTTTTGCCTAGTTCAAGACTTCAAAATCTCTCACAAAAAAAAAAAAAACTTCAATGTTACCAACATAAGTAACTCCATGTTACTTTGTTGCTGTTTTCTTCTTATATTGTACAATAGAGCAATATTTACCTTTTATGTTTTAGATTTGATTGTGCAGTCTAAGTCAGGTACTGGAAAGACTCTTGTTTTTGTTACAACCTCTCTTGAAAGTTTGGATCCATCGATTAAAAGAGTTCAAACGATTGTTCTTACACCAACTAGAGAAATAGCTTTGCAAGTAACTGAAGTCTTCAAGGCAGTTGGAAGTCACATTAAAGGTAAAATAATATAAAGGTAGTTTCGCCTCCAAAAAAAAATCCATGGACAAGTTTTTAATGGCACTTTTCTGAGCTATACACATTTAAGACCTCACCGTTAGCAACTTTTCAGTTCCTGGTTTATAACTTAAATGCAGATAAACTTAAGGAAAGGTTATCTTGGTAGCGTAGTTAGAGTCAGTTAGTTTCATAATGGAGTTCTAGGTCTTCCGGTGGTGACTGTGTCATAGTGGATGATATTTCTGACGTTTCGCCTCTTATGCTAGAGGCATCTTCTCCTACAGTTCACGTTGTTTCTATCATCAGTACAACATGCTCTACCCTGAAGATGCCTCTAGCATAAGAGGCAAAATGTCGAAAATATGATGTGGTCACCACCAGAAGACCTAGACCTTCATTAAGGGAAGGTTATTTACATTTTTATCTTTTGCCATACAATAAGTTATATTAAAGCTACTTCATTCTTTTATTTCTAGACCTAAAAGTGGAAAGTTTTATTGGAGGAGTACCACTGCCTAAAGACATAGCTGCACTTCAGTCTTGCCAAGTTGCCGTTGGTGCTCCAGGCCGGATACGTCAGCTAATTGAATTGGGACATCTAAAACCAGATGCTGTCAGACTTTTTGTTCTCGATGAAGCAGATCAACTCATGGCAAAGACTTTCCAGAACGAAATTAAGTAAGTTGTTTTGATCTTAATAAAATTAAATTTGATTTCAAGCATTCATTACTTGAGTTTTTTAATTTTATATTTATGATCCTATAAAATTCTGTTTCAGCTTTATTTATTGGTCCTTGAGCGAATTTAAACAAATGCTGGCTTACTGCCAACGCACTAACTCTACTTTGGGACAGTCTGTAGAGATCGCTCTCCTTCAATTCTTTTCCTGAGAGTATAGAAAATTGGAATGGTACTGGAAAAGTAATAAACAATGTGTGTGTTATCATATCTTGTGAATTGCCAGTTAAGAGGGGCCGGCTTGCCCGAGTGGTTAGCGCCCTCAGCTCTGAAACCAAGGTCCAATACCCCGACGTGAGTTTGAATCTTGGAGGGGTCAGACATGTTTCACACTGATGATCTCATCGAGTAGATGAGTAAAGTGGTCGGATAACCCCGTCCTGTAATGACCTAATGAGCTGTCGAACGGGACTAAAACCCAAAAAAAAGAAAAAAAAGAGGGAAGTGTGATTTATCACCGACTTTGCTTGTTTATACGTTTAAAGTCAGTGGGTATGGATTATTATTTTTAACACAGGTTAACTAACCACTGTGAGGGGATAAATAAAGCCACTTGTCAGTTATCTTGAGGACCACACTCTACTAATGACATTTTTATTTTTGCCTAGTTCAAGACTTCAAAATCTCTCACAAAAAAAAAAAAAAAACTTCAATGTTACCAACATAAGTAACTCCATGTTACTTTGTTGCTGTTTTCTTCTTATATTGTACAATAGAGCAATATTTACCTTTTATGTTTTAGATTTGATTGTGCAGTCTAAGTCAGGTACTGGAAAGACTCTTGTTTTTGTTACAACCTCTCTTGAAAGTTTGGATCCATCGATTAAAAGAGTTCAAACGATTGTTCTTACACCAACTAGAGAAATAGCTTTGCAAGTAACTGAAGTCTTCAAGGCAGTTGGAAGTCACATTAAAGGTAAAATAATATAAAGGTAGTTTCGCCTCCAAAAAAAAATCCATGGACAAGTTTTTAATGGCACTTTTCTGAGCTATACACATTTAAGACCTCACCGTTAGCAACTTTTCAGTTCCTGGTTTATAACTTAAATGCAGATAAACTTAAGGAAAGGTTATCTTGGTAGCGTAGTTAGAGTCAGTTAGTTTCATAATGGAGTTCTAGGTCTTCCGGTGGTGACTGTGTCATAGTGGATGATATTTCTGACGTTTCGCCTCTTATGCTAGAGGCATCTTCTCCTACAGTTCACGTTGTTTCTATCATCAGTACAACATGCTCTACCCTGAAGATGCCTCTAGCATAAGAGGCAAAATGTCGAAAATATGATGTGGTCACCACCAGAAGACCTAGACCTTCATTAAGGGAAGGTTATTTACATTTTTATCTTTTGCCATACAATAAGTTATATTAAAGCTACTTCATTCTTTTATTTCTAGACCTAAAAGTGGAAAGTTTTATTGGAGGAGTACCACTGCCTAAAGACATAGCTGCACTTCAGTCTTGCCAAGTTGCCGTTGGTGCTCCAGGCCGGATACGTCAGCTAATTGAATTGGGACATCTAAAACCAGATGCTGTCAGACTTTTTGTTCTCGATGAAGCAGATCAACTCATGGCAAAGACTTTCCAGAACGAAATTAAGTAAGTTGTTTTGATCTTAATAAAATTAAATTTGATTTCAAGCATTCATTACTTGAGTTTTTTAATTTTATATTTATGATCCTATAAAATTCTGTTTCAGCTTTATTTATTGGTCCTTGAGCGAATTTAAACAAATGCTGGCTTTAAGTGCTACCTATCCTGATGAACTTGTTAAATTCCTTGGAAATTATATGAGGTAAACTGAAATATATTTTTTTTATTATTAAATTTATAATAATTTGTTTATTTTAATGAGAGTTAAGTTGTTAATCTACTTTCTTAATAAATATTAAGAAAATTTGATTTTTATATGTTTTCATGTAGATTGGGTGAAGCCAAATTCTTAGAACAATGCAACTTGCCTGAAACCAAGATCCAAATACCTACCTATCTGTTTAAAATCCTATAACTTCACATTAGTATTTAAACTATATAATATTGTGTAAATGAGGATGTAAAAAGGCAAACAAACAATAAACACATGTATTGATATTAATATATCTTATCAAAACATTTCTTACTTAGTACTTGCATGAGAGAGCCAGTGTGGACGTGGGTTAAACCACGTCTGCTCGGCCATCACTGAATCATGAGTGGAACTAGATGGGGTTCGATTCCTCGCCGTGACACTCTGATTTATATGGCTCACTATTGATTCCATCATACTCGCTTCGGCGGTTCAATGTACAAATGTATGATGTGTGAAGGGGCTGGAATTCTCTACCACAGAGCGTAAAAAGGGCCTCAAAGATGGCCTAATTGCAAGGATCGAACAAGTGGTTCATCCTACCCGTTTTAGTAGGAAGTACTAGACTACTACTACTATATGGCTCTCTAATGACCACATCATACTCGCTTTGGTGGTACAATGTACGGAGGTATGATGTGTGAAGTGGCTGAAACTCTACCACAAGGCTTGTAAAATGGATCTAAAAGATAAGTGGTTCGCTCTACCCGTCTATTACTTGTACCTTACTAATACAAGTACTTGCGTGATTTTTAGTCTGCATAATTTCCAGACCAAGGAAGGATTGAGGTTAAAGGGATAAACCTACTTAATACATTTTTTTTTTTTGTTTCAGATCTGGAAAACTGGTAACACCGGAAACTGATCCAACGCCTGTATTGAAAGGTCTTAAACAGTTTGTAAGCTTAACAAGAAAGCATCCTGATACTTTAGCCAGATTGACTGATAAGGAAAATAGATTGGTCAGCTTGTTATCTATGGTTAAATTTAATCAATGTCTTATTTTCTCTAATTATAAATCAAGGTGAGAAATATTGAAATTTAATAATTTAATTGATTATTTAAGTTTAAATCTAAATTTTTTAAGTAAGCTCATCTAATATTAATCGATATTTATCTATTGAACCTGTTGTCTAACTTTAATGATATTTCTAAAGGCCCCACGCACACATTTCAACTTGTTAAACCATGTTTTTCAAACTGATAAAACAAGTTGCCCATACATACTACAACAGGTTGGCACAACATTATACTCCACCCATGAATATCTAAATGTTTTAATGTCTTCATTCAACATGGTTGTTCAACTTGTGATTCAGTCTCTCAACGCGCCCATACCCTGCCCAATTTCAACTACAACACAATTAAGTTAGACAACAAGATGAAGGGCATATGGGACCCTTAAATGAAGCTAATCTAAATGCCCTATAATAATCTTTTGTGGTAGAATAAAAAAATAACATCGTTGTTAAAATAGTTCATTAAATTTTTAATTTGAACCCCTAATTATTGACTTTTTTTATAAAACCTTTTTTTCAAAAAATATTATCGGATTAAGTTATTGTGCCTTTTAAATTCTTGAAATTTATTCGACAAAATAATTTTGAATGTTTCAGAGCTGAAAGTACTTGCAACATGTTAAGATGTCGTGGCTGGTCTTCTGAATGGATATCTGGAGGTCAAGCACAAGACCAGAGAATTAAAGCACTGACTGAGCTTAGAACTGGTCGATGTCGAATTCTGGTCACTACTGACCTTACTGCTAGGGGTATCGACTCTAAGGGAATCAACCTGGTCATTAATATGGATACACCTTACGACCCAAGAATATATTTGCATAGGATGGGGCGTGCTGGAAGATATGGATCTCAAGGTATGTATTTATTTATTTTAAAATTAAATGGACTGTTTGTGGAAAAATTGTTAGTGGATTTGGATGTGTGGTGTTGAACCTCCTCATTTTATACAAATTTTTTTCTACGCTGAAAATTATGCTAATTAATGCTTTTTTTTATTATCATTTCAGGTGTGGTGATTACAATATTATCTCGAGGTGGTGATTTGGATAATTTCCTGCAAATGCTTGGTCTAATTGACATGAAATTACCTGTCAAGGTTATTCCTCCTGGGAATGATGACTACGATTTGTGGTCAGATGAATCGTCCAACTTCGATGAGCTCTACGGCATCGAATCCACTCCTGAATCTATTCAACGATATAAAAGTCAATTTGCTTCATCTGAACCGAGCAAACAAACAGAAGCAAAGAAGAACAAAAAGCCTCAGAAAGGAGAAAATGTTAATAAAGAAGATCATTCCAAAAATTCAAATAAAAATAAACCGCTGCCTGATATGAATGAGATAAATTTCCCTTCGATCTCCAATAAAAAAACTTCTTTGAATGATTTTTTCCTGGATGAACCAGCGCCGAGTGAATTTCTATCATTGTCCTCTCTTAAAGAATCATTAAAAGGATTTGAAATCAATAATGAAAAAGATGGAAGTCCTACTGTAAACGGTATTAAGGTCAATGAAAACGGAGAAAAGAAGGACATTAAACAAAACGGCGTGGACAAGTTGCCAAAAGAAAATAAGAATCTCCTTTCCAAAGAAAAATCAAATTTTAAGGGGAAAGAAGATAAAAAATCGAATAACATTGAAAATAATGATGTTGCTAAATTTAAAGAGAAACATTCTGTTGTTCGCTCTGCATCAAACGGTGCCGAACAGGTTAAAAGTGTGGTGAAAAATGTTGCAAATGAGCCTGTCAGGAGATTTTCATATTCGGACATTGCTAGAGGGAAACGTGTCGAATGCAAGCCGGTCGATTTAAAACCTGAAGAAATCAAAAACCTAAAAAAATCACCTTTGAAATTATTTCCAACTGAAAAAGTGTCTAATAAAATTGAAGGAGTTTGCATTTCGGACAAAGCCATCGATGGTTTTAGCAAAAGGATGTATTCATCAGTTTTGAAAGACAGTAAAGTTTTGAAACAAGTCTCAAATAATGGTACTCGCTCGGCAGAAAACTCTAAAGTAGTTTCCACGATAAAAAATAGTTCAGGTGAACAATCTGAGAATCCGAATCAACAAGAAAAGCCTAACATTAAGTCTGTTGTTTATTTCAATCCTCCGAAAAATATTTCAAAAAACCTCTGTGGGGTTCTATTCCCTCCTTGTCAACCTAGTTCTGAAAGTGGTATTTCTGAAATTTCCGAATCTTCCAATTCAAGATTGGCCCAAAACGATTTGAATACTATCAACATCACTAATAAAAAAACTGATGGTTCAAAAGAACCTCTTAATAAATCCAATCTATCATTGCGTGCAAAGAATTATGCAGAAAATTCCAAGACAGTGCAAGATTCCGATTCTACGGACTTCTCTGATTCCGAAGGAGAATATATTATAACTGGTTCATTCACAAACGACTGTTCATTCTCACGTTCCCAACAAAATCAATCGTTAGTTAAATCATGCTTACAACAAGTAAATCGATCGGCAAACGAACCGAATTCTCATAAAATAAATCGATCTGTAAGTGAAATACGGTCTTACAAAAAGAATCAAACGATAGCTGAACCAAATTCACATAAAATAAAACGCTCCGGAACTGAACGTAGTCAAATGAATCGTTCTGTAACAGAAAATAAACCTTTTGGATTCAAAGAATGGTTTGAATTATATCACCAACAATCATCTTTGATTTATAACTATGTTAAATATTCCAAAGAATTTAAGTCCAACTATAGTTTTTATTGATGTGTGTTAAATCTATATCATAAACTTTTACTTCATTTATTTTTTATGAAATTTAGAACAAATTTCTTTTTTTACTACAAAAATGTATGTTGTTTGTTTAATAATATTTTTATGATCAGGAATTAACAGAAAAAAGGTTACACCCAACTGTTATTTAATTGCAAGAAATGAAATTCGGAGGAATTGAAATTAGGGTAGGGCTGTATATATTTTATTATAATAATCACTTTAACATAATAATGGCCTAATGAATCATGTGTATCACTTGTTGAATGATATATAACAACTGTAATTATAAAATATAAATTTATTGGTGGATACCACAATTTTTAATTTATTATAAATCAGACTAGTTTCAGCCCTCTAATACTAAGATATAACAATTTATAAAAAAGTATGCCGGCTATCTTCAGTGTTATATATTTCTAGACTAGAACTGCAAAAGCAGTTTCAAAAAATATGTCTTTGAAGATAGCCGTCATACTTTTATAAATTACTATATCTTAATTACTATATCTTAATAAATTACTATATCGTCTGATTTATAATAAATTAAAAATTGTGGAATAGACCAATAAACTTATATTTTATAATTACTTTTTTATTTCTTTCAACGAGTGATATAACAACTCATTATGTTTGATTACCATAAAATTTCAGTCAATACAACAACATTTTTATAATAAGGCTTTAATAATAAAAAAGTAGTTCTTAAACACCTCTCAAAAAAGTATCCTTTACCTTACAAAGATCCTAAATTATGTTCTAAGAATACCATTTAGAATTCCTTATCTGAAATTGTTAGGGTTAAAATTGTTATGAATTTTGAATTTTTAAATACATTATTTGATGCCTAGGGGATATCATAAAAAAAATTGTTTTTTCTTAATACATTTCATTTGGAGGGATGATTTCAATTTGCTCCTTGTTGTTGTATTTTGATCAAAATATTTTATACAGTAAAAGATGCTTTTTTTATATAAAATAAGTTGATTGTTTCAAAAAAAAAAAAAAAAAAAAAAAAAAAAAAAAAAAAAAAAAAAAAAAAAAAAAAAANTCCGCTATCTTGGGTGGGCCGCCATATTGGATTTAGAATGACGTCGCTTACCATGCATTGTCATCCAAACTAAACGTTTATGTACATTTTCTATTCAATAGGTTGAGGATAACTGCTTTAAAATGCAGTTGCAAGATTTGACCTGAACATACATACATACAAACGTTGCAAGTTAAATAAAAGCTTTTAAAAAAGGATTTTTGCTTAATGTAATAAAAATTATATTAAATTTGAAACATACTGCTTCTCGGTTGATTTCTAGTCATGTTACCCTCATTTACTATGCCAGATAATGTAAAAAGAAGAGAAATGTAGCACTAATCACTATATTCATGTCGCATCTTAAGATCCAGTAAAATATTAATTTTGTAATGTACTAAAAATTATGATCATTTGAAAAATGCATGTAGAAAAATTATCGTCACAGCAATCATGTTAGCTTTTGTCAACCCAATACCTTTTGCTTTAATCTTTTACGGTTAGTTCTCATCCTTCATTCCGTAGTACATTTTTCAAAGATCTTCTAAAAACACTTGATTGGAAGAGGTTGACAGCAAAATACGTAGGAATAAACTTGCAAAAAAACCAAAAATGCTGTAAAGTTTGGAATGTTAAAATTATTGCTTCTGTAAATCTTCAAAATCCTTTTAAAATTCTCGTGATTTGATTACTCTACTACCTTATGAAAAATTAATATTTACACAGTAATTATAAAAATGCTGCTTACAAACTTCATTCAACAAACATCCAAATTATAGATATCTTTGAATTTAAAAGGAGTTGTATTTGAAGTTATCAGATTACAATTATTTTTCCAACGAGGCAGAAGTATATTTTTAAAAATATCTTTGGGATTATTTAGGTTTTGAAATGTCAGATAATGAATTCTCAATTGTATTACGATCCCTAAACCCTTCAAATCTGCTTATATCGTTATTTCATCGTTCCTCACAATTCTTCCTATCTTGAGCATCTTTAAATATCTTCCTGGTTTGAGTAAATCCACTACCTATTTATTTTCCATTCATATTATTCCATGCGTTATCATTGTCTCATCAAAGTTGTGTTAAAAACAATTCCAATATAGAAGATATCGATGAATTCTTATTAAAGCTATCTAAGACCATTTTTTTTAATGAACTTGGGTATCTTTAACCCAAAAGAACAACTGTTGTAGACTTAGTTATACATCAACTGTCACAAATTAATACTCTAGGATTACCTGTTTAGTTTGGCTGACTCTATCTCTGATAACTTTATTCTAAATAACTTGGATATGTTATCTTGATTTCAATAAACAAAATGGACTTGTGCAGTTTTATAAGAATGTCAAATAGTGATGTAAGATTAACTTTTTTGGAGTAATTAAAAATTTTACTATTGTTAGAATTTTTATCTTTGTTTAATTTGATTCTTTCAATTGAAAAAAGACTTAATTTGTGTTGTGATAGTTTAAAATTAATTAAAGCTAAGAATCTTATTTGTATTGTTATTTTATAATTAAAGTGTATTTCTATGTAATGATTAATCTGCTTTTTAAACCTAGGTTTCGTAAAAGTTTTTATAAATGTATTACCTTTTTTTATAGTCTTTAAATAGAGCTCTTGTAAAATTTAGATTTAATTTCTTAAATAATTAAGTTTAAAGAACTTTAATTTAAGATATTTTACCACCTTAATTTTTTTATCACCTTGAAGCTCAAGAAAATAAAATGTTTAAATTTTAAAGATTTTTGAAAAATTTAACATTTATTATTCTAGTCAGCTTCAGGGGTAAATATGCTAAGAACGTAACATTGATTTGTATAAACTATTATAATTATTAAATTTAAATTTTTTGCTAAAACATTTGGTATTATTTGAGTGTGATATTACTTATCTAATAACAAATTACTTTTTGGCTGGTTCCTCTTATTAAAAATAAATTATTTTGTGTACCTTTAGTCTTAAATAACTCATTTAATGATCTCTTCCTAATTTGTATACATTTTACTATTATTTTTTTAAGAATAATGTCAATGTTTAGATGATGTTCTAATCTGGAGTGAACAAATTTTAAAATAAAAAGTAAATAAATAATTAAAACATATTTGTAGTATGCATGTATTGTCTACTTCATGTATTTAATGTTGTGTTTAAATGATTTATTTTATTTTTTTAAATAAATTTTGTTTGTTTTATTTTTTTCATTAAAATATTTTTGTCTTATTGAATTACTTTAATATTTTATTGATTTTTTTGAGCATATTAGTATTATATGCTATGTAATAATTTAGGGAAGTTTATTAATACTNATTTATTTAATTATTTTTTTTTTTTGTTCATTTTATATTAAATTTGGCACTAAAAACTCATTGTAAATTAAATTTAATTAACAAAATGATTAATAAATAAATAAATATAATTACATTAATTAAATTTATGAATTACAATCAATAATCATTGAGACGGGTTGATTTTTTTATGAACTGTGAGTAATTTTTTCCCCGATTTTAAACAATTGTTGCCTGAAACAGTATAAATTTAAGAATTAGTATACTTTTGTAAATGGAAGGAGAAAATATAGAAACTAATTAAGGTAAACAGTCAAAGGTAGTAAATAAATAATATTATTAGTTCAATTAATCAATATATTGTCATAAACCATAAATTAAATACTGATTGGTCTCGACTACACCGTGTATAGTCGATACACTGACACTGACTGTGTGTTACTGACATGTGCACAGTACATTGATGATGACTGTATTGTCGAAATCAGTCTGAAGTTAAGTTTTCGTTTATGACAATATACTGATTACGGTAACTTGTAACCATCAAAAACACTTAAGTAAAAAAATAAACTAAGTCTCGTATAAAAAGTTGTGAGCATCTTTAAATATCTTCCTGGTTTGAGTAAATCCACTACCTATTTATTTTCCATTCATATTATTCCATGCGTTATCATTGTCTCATCAAAGTTGTGTTAAAAACAATTCCAATATAGAAGATATCGATGAATTCTTATTAAAGCTATCTAAGACCATTTTTTTTAATGAACTTGGGTATCTTTAACCCAAAAGAACAACTGTTGTAGACTTAGTTATACATCAACTGTCACAAATTAATACTCTAGGATTACCTGTTTAGTTTGGCTGACTTTATTACTGATAACCTTATTCTAAGTGACTTGGATATGTTATCTTGATTTCAATAAACAAACTGGACTTGTGCAGTTTTATAAGAATGTCAAATAGTGATGTAAGATTAACTTTTTTGGAGTAATTAAAAATTTTACTATTGTTAGAATTTTTATCTTTGTTTAATTTGATTCTTTCAATTGAAAAAAGACTTAATTTGTGTTGTGATAGTTTAAAATTAATTAAAGCTAAGAATCTTATTTGTATTGTTATTTTATAATTAAAGTGTATTTCTATGTAATGATTAATCTGCTTTTTAAACCTAGGTTTCGTAAAAGTTTTTATAAATGTATTACCTTTTTTTATAGTCTTTAAATAGAGCTNAATAGAATTACATAATTATCTTGAGCAACACTGTCAAATCAGTGTCAATCTCATTCATTCCAATACAAAATTCTATTAATGAGTAAAGGCGGAGGTACACATGCCGTCAAATTGGGGAAGTAGCTTACATGCCAAAAGAGGGTATTTGCCAGTAACTGGGCATACCAAGGATTTTTATTAAGTTTTTATCTGCTTGCTTACCAGCTACAGGCATGCCATTTAACGTAACCATGTGCAAGTAGCTGGCATGTTTTTGTTCAAGCTACAGGAATGTGTATCTCTGCCTTAAAATAATTTTAGTTTTGAAATTCTCTACTAGGTATCGCAAGTAGCACAAGTTATAATTTTTTATTAATTTTGCATTTTGAGTCCCTCTGGTTCTCAGTATTGTATTTTCCACAGTTTGGAAGCTGAACAAATTAATTGAACAATATATTTTATTTTTTGTTACCTTTTATTGGGCATGTGCTTTGTAGGCAAGGGAATGTGGATCGGCTGAAGGCTGAGGAGGGCTGACATGTACAGCTGTAGCTGCTCTTCCCCATCCAGAGCTGTAGGAATCCTGGTGAGGATCGACATGGTGTGATGCTGCATGGTGAGGATGGGCAACTACTTCATAAGTTACATGTTTGCTTTGGCTCAGCAATTTTTTCAATCCTGTTACACAGAAGCATATTAAAATTTTTAAAAAAAATGCTTATGTATATTATTAAAAGAACATAGTTGATGGTATGAAAGGTTAAGAGTCCAGTTTAAATCCTTTCTCTCATTAATATTTAGAAGATATACTTTTTAAACCCACTCAACGCGTCTTCCAATTCAGGGACGTATGGCGGTTTTGAATAATATCAAATGAGATTACACGATTTAACCGTAAATATTTTTTTTTTTTTAAATGTTGTTGGGATCTTCTGTGGATACAAAACCAGAGGATCTGTCGCATCCTTGTAAGAGGGTTTTGCCCGAGGTACAAGGAAAAGAGCGGAGGAAAGCCAGAAGGTTGTCTTGGATCCACTAGGGATAACCACCGGCAGTCTTGGCATTGCATGGAACCATAAAGGATCCAAACCAGCAGCCTTACTAACAACCAGGCATGGCATGGAACCACAGAGGATCCAAACCAGCAGCCTTGGCATTGGCACTGCATGGAATCACAATGGATACAAATGCATTCAATTGGTTAAGGAAATATTTTTTTTTAAGTCAACAGCCAATTGAATTGATGGAGTGGTAACGTGATCTGATCAGACAAATTTTTGTTTGTCTGCAAATCCAGAGTACTAAGCCCGTTTTCTGTCTGGCACTGTTTTCTCAACTTCAAAGCGATTTTGGACTGATGCTTTGCTATTTGGAGGAACTGAACAATTACCAATTCATGAGAAGGTAAAGATAGAAAGATCAAGTATCTTAAATTTTGTGAGTATGAACGTAAGTTTTGTTGTACAACACCTGATGCTAAGAAGTCTTTGATTGAAGAATTTTAATTGAGAACAAATAATGATTTATTTACCAATAACTGCTGCAAGAAGGAAGGCTAATTTAGCAACCAACAAGGCTTTTCCAACAAGAAGAGCAAGTGCTTTAAATGCAAGCACACCAACCATTCCTACTTTCATAGCACCAGCTGCTAGGAGAGGAGCCACGTGTTTCATACCTTTTCCTCGACCTGCAACACAGAGATGCATTGTTTGTAAATACTAAATCAAGATAGTTACATTTTATAGTATGAAGGTTGATAGTTAAATCGTGACATTACATTTTATAGTATGAAGGTTGATAGTTAAATCGTGACAGAATCTATCACATTGTCTACATAGTGATGGTTGTCGCGATAGTTGCTATCATGATGTCAACTATCATCGTGTAAACAGGGCTTGAAATAAATTGATGAAGGTTAATATAGGACTCTAAAATAGTCCATCGTTGACCAGAGATGCATTGTTTGTAAANCATGCCAAAAGAGGGTATTTGCCAGTAACTGGGCATACCAAGGATTTTTATTAAGTTTTTATCTGCTTGCTTACCAGCTACAGGCATGCCATTTAACGTAACCATGTGCAAGTAGCTGGCATGTTTTTGTTCAAGCTACAGGAATGTGTATCTCTGCCTTAAAATAATTTTAGTTTTGAAATTCTCTACTAGGTATCGCAAGTAGCACAAGTTATAATTTTTTATTAATTTTGCATTTTGAGTCCCTCTGGTCCTCAGTATTGTATTTTCCACAGTTTGGAAGCTGAACAAATTAATTGAACAATATATTTTATTTTTTGTTACCTTTTATTGGGCATGTGCTTTGTAGGCAAGGGAATGTGGATCGGCTGAAGGCTGAGGAGGGCTGACATGTACAGCTGTAGCTGCTCTTCCCCATCCAGAGCTGTAGGAATCCTGGTGAGGATCGACATGGTGTGATGCTGCATGGTGAGGATGGGCAACTACTTCATAAGTTACATGTTTGCTTTGGCTCAGCAATTTTTTCAATCCTGTTACACAGAAGCATATTAAAATTTTTAAAAAAAATGCTTATGTATATTATTAAAAGAACATAGTTGATGGTATGAAAGGTTAAGAGTCCAGTTTAAATCCTTTCTCTCATTAATATTTAGAAGATATACTTTTTAAACCCACTCAACGCGTCTTCCAATTCAGGGACGTATGGCGGTTTTGAATAATATCAAATGAGATTACACGATTTAACCGTAAATATTTTTTTTTTTTAAATGTTGTTGGGATCTTCTGTGGATACAAAACCAGAGGATCTGTCGCATCCTTGTAAGAGGGTTTTGCCCGAGGTACAAGGAAAAGAGCGGAGGAAAGCCAGAAGGTTGTCTTGGATCCACTAGGGATAACCACCGGCAGTCTTGGCATTGCATGGAACCATAAAGGATCCAAACCAGCAGCCTTACTAACAACCAGGCATGGCATGGAACCACAGAGGATCCAAACCAGCAGCCTTGGCATTGGCACTGCATGGAATCACAATGGATACAAATGCATTCAATTGGTTAAGGAAATATTTTTTTTTAAGTCAACAGCCAATTGAATTGATGGAGTGTTAACGTGATCTGATCAGACAAATTTTTGTTTGTCTGCAAATCCAGAGTACTAAGCCCGTTTTCTGTCTGGCACTGTTTTCTCAACTTCAAAGCGATTTTGGACTGATGCTTTGCTATTTGGAGGAACTGAACAATTACCAATTCATGAGAAGGTAAAGATAGAAAGATCAAGTATCTTAAATTTTGTGAGTATGAACGTAAGTTTTGTTGTACAACACCTGATGCTAAGAAGTCTTTGATTGAAGAATTTTAATTGAGAACAAATAATGATTTATTTACCAATAACTGCTGCAAGAAGGAAGGCTAATTTAGCAACCAACAAGGCTTTTCCAACAAGAAGAGCAAGTGCTTTAAATGCAAGCACACCAACCATTCCTACTTTCATAGCACCAGCTGCTAGGAGAGGAGCCACGTGTTTCATACCTTTTCCTCGACCTGCAACACAGAGATGCATTGTTTGTAAATACTAAATCAAGATAGTTACATTTTATAGTATGAAGGTTGATAGTTAAATCGTGACATTACATTTTATAGTATGAAGGTTGATAGTTAAATCGTGACAGAATCTATCACATTGTCTACATAGTGATGGTTGTCGCGATAGTTGCTATCATGATGTCAACTATCATCGTGTAAACAGGGCTTGAAATAAATTGATGAAGGTTAATATAGGACTCTAAAATAGTCCATCGTTGACCAGAGATGCATTGTTTGTAAATACTAATTTGTAAATACTAAATCAAGATAGTTACATTTTTATAGTATGATGGTTGATAGTTCGATCGTGACAGAATCTACCACATTGTCTACATAGTGATAGTTGACGCGATAGTTGCTATCGTGATGCCAACTAACATCGTGTAAACGGGGCTTGAAATAAATTGAAGAAGGTTAATAGGACTCTAAAATAGTCCATCGTTGAGCTGCCTTAGATTGAGAAGGTAAAGATAGAAAGATCAAGTATCTTAGCCTTAAAATAATTTTAGTTTTGAAATTCTCTACTAGGTATCGCAAGTAGCACAAGTTATAATTTTTTATTAATTTTGCATTTTGAGTCCCTCTGGT
>KZ652225.1:147153-170316 GCA_001010745.2 Gerris buenoi
AAAAAAAAAAAATACAAAATTGTATAGTTAATGACATAGATAATTTAATTTAAAACTTTTGAATAATTACTTTTTTAAGTTTCATATTTCAAGGAAATATTTCAAATAGGGAGGTAAATTATATAAAATTTGGAGTGGTTAAAATTATTCTGTACACAAGTGGGTTTCTAAATGGGCGCGCCAGCTTACTAGTGTGCTAAATGTCCAGCAGAAGAACTTAGCCGACCACAGACCACATATTTTATCTATAGTAAAAAGTAAACAAGTGATGTTAATTTCTAAAATTTCTGTGATAATTTTATTTTTGGCGAGACTATTTTCAAGTTATATTATTATAAATTAAATTAGATTGAGCAAAAATTGATTTAATTTTTTGGAGAAAGCTTATTAAATCTCTAGCTTAGAGTCCCTATATTATATTACGAGTTCATAAAATATTCTTAGACGGAGGCACAAAGTTGAACTTTCTATGGACACGTTTTTTAAGGACGGCGTGTCATAACTTCTTACAGTACACCTTCGCCCTCATTTCTAATTCTAGACCCTCTACCAATTCTACTTTAATTGAAAACACTTCCTATAAATTTAGAATACAGTGAAAGTATTTAGTTTTTAAATTCAGCAAAGAAAACTAATAAATTCCAAAGAAAGACCTCTTATATGTTATTCTCAAAGAAGTAGTTGAAAGTTGGTGAAGAAAGACTTATTTGTAATGCATAAAATAAACATGACAACAAAAGTAAATACTATTTATTAAAATAGGTAAAAACAACTTTGTTGATTCGCATACATCTCTTTAATTAGTTTTAGAAAAAACTGAAGGTGCGAGACAATAACTAATCCAAGACCTTGTAATGTCAAGAAGTCAGCAACCCACACAACCTGGCAATTCCGTATCCGCCTTTCTTCGACCCTTCACTATTAGCAAAAAAGAATTCAGGCAACCCTGCGCATTCGTTTACACATTTGCTAAACCTATTATAGAATGAACCTGGGTGTTCCAATATAGTGCAAGTAAATTCTCTTGTTAATCGAACTAATTAATATCGAATATTCAGATATGATCGGTTTCAAATTAAAATCAGGTAAATTACAGAAAAGCCAATCAAGTAATTTAAAAAAAAAAATCTTATTTTTTATTTACATACTTTATTAGAACATTAATACGTACTAAAAAGAGATAACGTTTCGAAAGTATATTTTTTTATTAAAATAATATGTATAATTAATAGAAAAAGCTTTCAAATAAATAATTTTAAAGGATAAATATCATGTTTTATATTATTTTGTTTAAGTAATAGATAAAAAAAAAAAACCCTTCATCTATAATTAATAGGGAAGATTATTACAGCGAAACGCATTTTTAACTTAATGGAATACTTAAGTTCAATAGAATCATGAAAGGTCAAACATTTTAAGGTTATCCTATTCTTACTTTCTCTAGTTATCTTAGAATTTTAAAACAAAACTCAAATATAAATAAAATAGGACACAGGGACATAGGGAGAGAGGGAAAGTAAAAAAATAAATAATTATGTCGGATGTAATCAGGTAACAAAGAGAGAGTAGAAAGAAACATTAATATATAACAGAGAAATAATAAAAATGCTCAAAATAATCATTAAAAAGATAAGAAAAAAACAAAACAAAACAAAACAGCATTATCTAGATTCACTGTGTCTGGTACATTTGTAATGATAATTTTATGCGCGAAAAAAAGGATACGAGATATTCTATCACTAGATTAAGAATTATTGTAGGAGGTCTTTTTAAATTATACAAATGTACAGTACATTATGTACAATGTAAATGATAATCTCAAACTTTCTTACACTATTGTAAACTTGTAATTCTAGAACGCTACATTCTATTATTCTTAATACAGACCTGAGAATGTTTTAGTCGAAGCGATTTGAGAATTTGTATTAAAGTAAAAAATGTTTAATGATATGCAGTAGTTATTTTAGTATTTTTTTTTTCTTGTAATGAAGGTTATTTTGGGTTCTATTGGAACTTTTGTTGGTTTGTGGAGCAAACACAGCAAAGTAAAACAGTCTACGGAGTTATTATTTAAGTTTAAACGGCTGACTTATTGGAGCCGAGTTTGTAAAAGTAGAATAATAAGTCATTGCATGCGTTTTTACGCGCGTTTTGGCAATATAGATAATAATACATTTATCATTCATGAAGCCGTAGACTGCATGTTTCCCCCACCCTTCCTTCCTTGTGCACTTGCGTAGTGTTCCGTTAAGGTTATAAACAAAACCGAATGTATTATTAAAATGCAAGAATAACTTTACAAAAGGATGCTTTGAAAATGGAAAACATGTGTATATTTTATTACTATATGTAATAAGTACATAGATGACTCGAAAAATTATATCAAAAATATAAATAAGAGGGAAGAAAACGGGAAGTTTTAATTTGAATGCAAGAACAATTGAAACCAACTTTTTTCGTTTCATGACAGCCATAGATTATTTTAAAGCGGGTAAAAAACTCATGCAATCAACCCCTTAAGAGTACGAACTCGTCAGAGAAATCAAATATACGAAATTTAAAGTGTGAAGTTACAGTGTTCACAGACTTGGTTGTCCCCACCCTGCCAAATAAGGTGAATTCGTACTTATAAAGGCGTAGTTCAATAACCTATGATTGCATTTATAACAGTTTGACTAGTTTCGGCTGTTCGAAAGCAGCGTTCTTCAGATAATCTGCTGGTAATTTTATAAATTCAAAAGTGCAAGTGTCATACAATAACCATCATAACAGTAAGCCATGCAATAACCATCAGATTATTATCTGAAGAAAGCTCCGTTAAAACAGCCGAAACCGGACAATTGTTATAGATAGTAGATAGGTACAAAATCATTATCTGTGAAAACGTAGTTTCGTTATTCAACTACACCTGTATAATGACGAGTCGCTAAAACACATTGGAGAAAAAGTCATTCGAGAATCCGTAAGAAGTATTTGCATTTGCATACAATGTAACAACTTATCTTAAGAATTTAATAGAAATAATTATTCTTAAGAATTTGTGTTTAGTGTACCCACCACAGTTTAAGTGAAGGTAACTGTATAATTAATTTAAATAAATACAAAGAAACAGCCTCTCCACGGAACTCGGAACATAATACTTGTTTATTTATCAAATTAGCTTTCGGCTTTTATAAAGCCATCATCAGTGCCGGTTTTGGAAGAACTAAAGTTGCATTTTAAAAAGTATGTTGTGGGCGAGTCATACGATGTCGCAGACTAACTTAAAACTCAAAATCGGCATTGGTGATGGATTTATATAAAAGCCGAAAGCTGCTTTGATAAATAAACAAGTCTTATCTTCCGTGGAGAGACTGTTTCTTTGTATTTATTAAGATAACCTCCTATTATTTCTCAAGTATTATCAATTTTTTTGTTAGAAGTGATAAAGAAGTAAGATAAAATGTTTCATCGTATCTATGAAAACCATTATTATGGTTAAACATGTCTGTTTCAAAAGCTGCTTTGATAAATAAACACGTATTATCTTCTGTGGAGAGACTGTTTCTTTGTATTTATCAAGATAACCTCCTCTTGTTTCTCAAGTATTATCAATTTTTTTGTTAGAAGTGATAAAGAAGTAAAAAAAAAAATGTTTCATCGTATCTATGAAAACCATTATTATGGTTAAACAGGTCTGTTCTACATATTTTATGTTTATTTTAAACCTAAACCAATCATACATAATTACTCTTTTAAGTTGAGTTTATCAAAAAGATCTTCAAAAACATAAAACATCTACGTCTATTTATTAAATAAGATTACATCCCATAGTTAATAGCCATAGAGTTTCAGTTGAAAGGTGAAGTAATCACTCCAAAATTGCATTGAAGCGCAGAGAACTACAGTCTATAATTTACGCGTGTAGCGTGTGTAATTTAAGCAGAAAAATTTCAAAGTGCAGTAAATAACAGGTATAGATAAATACGTTCTTAAAACTCATTTTCAACTATAGTATATGAAAGTAAGGTTATACTGAGATTAAGTTAGCTTAATTATAGTTAAGGTCATAGATAATAATGGTCAGCTTATAAACCAAGGAGATGATTTAGCTAGCAAGCTGCAGTAAAAAGGTCAAAGATCTTCAATGCTTTTTGATTTTAATAGACATGTACAATTAACAAGTGTAATTTTATTTTATAGTTGTTGTCCTAGTCACATATATTAATTCATTTAAGATTTCTTGATTTGATTGGTTATAGCAATATATAATAACTTAATATAGTTTAATTAAGATTAAGTTGGCAATATGAGCTGACCAACACTATCAGTCACCAAAAGGCTATGATTAGAAAATTAAATGATTACTATTATTATTATTTATCAGATTTTATTCTAATTTTATAATACTAATTTTATTACTAATGCTATGTTGCGACAGCCTGTGAAAGGACCAACATAATAGCAATAATCCGTCAAACGAACATTATCAGTAATCACAATTATTAGCAACAAACTCATTATCAGTGTTTATTTTGTTATCATATCAATCTTTATTCTTATCTAAGTAAAGGCGTGTTAACATGTTAGGTTTGTTCCAACAACACTTCAAACTAGTTTGAAACTGTCCGACGCATGCGCATCGGATCACAATTGAACGTTTTTTGCTAATGCGCATGCGTCGGACAGTTTCAAACTATATGTAGTTTGAAGTGTTGTTGGAACAAACCTGTTATTTTACTAGGTAAATGAATTAAAAAAAAATCCGTCTGAAACTCGAACAATGAACTTATAGTATGAATTTAAATTCAATAAAATATTATTTGACCAATTTATAATAATTTTCCTTTCACATAATTCAAAAATGGCGGCAGATATTAAGTTGTAATATGTAGGACTTATTTATCTTGTAAAAAGGTGTAATTGGTGTGAATTTTAGCTGATAATTTCATCAGCTGATTGATTGGCAAAATAGAAAATTTATTTCCATCAATATCTCGGGGTAAGATTTTTCTGAATATATTTACGTCAAACTAAGGTATCTACTAAGCCAATCAAACTTCAGACAAACCACTATGAAAACCACTTTTTTGGATTCAGCAGACAAAAAAATCAATAAATCGAATTATCGCGGCATTACAATACTTTCTTTATATACTACGTACATGATAAAGTAAAAAATCACCTTGAATATTCTCTAATTAAGGTTAGAATGAAAATTACAGTCCATTTTTCTTAATTATTATTACCTTTCATTTGCTCAAGACAAGTTCTTGATTGAGAGTTATTAGTGTAATATTAATGCTTGTCTAAAAAGGTATAATTCTGCTGTAAATTTAATTCTTCCTTGGACTTAATTTAGAAAAAGATATCTTTAAAACAGTTAACCTAATTTTGAGGTTAATTTAAGAAAAATGTATTCTTAAAATAGCATCATTAAATATTGAGTTGAAATGTCAATACACCTTTTAAACGTGCTACAAGTTCTTCTTATATTAATATTATAACTAAATTATAACTAAATGCATATGTAAATAATAGCTAATGTGTAAGTAATTCTTTTACATTTTAATATTTACCAAATGTTTTCACTGTTTATTAAAAAAAAAAAAAAAAAAAAAAAAATCATTGAACAAATGTGCAACTTAAAAACTTGAATGACTATGCTTTATTTTTTTCTTTTTGTGTTATGATGTCTTTTAGGGTTGATGCTTAAATAAAATACAACTTCATTTGTGATATTTCATTCGTTAGTTTGGGTTTCAAACCACTTCATATAAATTTATCTTTAGCCATACCTATGATATATTTCCCCACCAGGAGTGAATACATAGACATAATCTATGATTCAATGTAATTTCCATGAAGTGCGAAGATTTTTTTAAGATGAGGAAGGTTACAAGATGCAGGTTATAAACAAGTTCGATTTCGTGAATTTTTTTATTTCTCCTCTGTCTTTCACCGTTTATTTAATTTTTACGTCTATATTTTGTCCGCGTTTATAATATTTACTTTGATACTTTTCTTGAAATAAAATCTGAGTTATTCATTTTTAAAATAAATCTAAATCTAAGATTATTTTCAAATTTTGGTTTACATATCGTTGTTGAGACAAAGCATATAAATTAATCATCAAATGCAACACAACCCGGTTAACATAAAACGAGACTGAGTCACACTTTTAAACGGTTAATTTGAGGCGGGATACTGGTCCCACCATACACGAAGTTTGTGAGTTTTTAGCATTTATCAAGTTATATAATATACTAGCCCCAGCAATGATACCTCGACCATCGTTTCAAAGATAATAAACAGTCTAGCTTACCTTCCACAACTGCAGTGTGGCTGTCTTGAGGTACTGCTGGATGGGCTACAACGAAGAGGCAGAGGGTAGCCATGACAGCCAAGCAGATAAGAGATTTCATGATGAGAAGAGTTAGAAGTGCGTTAAGCAAGCGAAGACTTGAACGAACTGATACTCCTTAAACCTGCTACCTTTAAAACAAAAATATAATTTTAATTAAAATTGTATAATATAATGGCCCTCTGACAAATAATTTATTAATTGTGAGACAATCAACTATCAAAACTTCAGACATCAGGGAACAATATTTTCCCGTGTCTGGGTCCCGTGTCTGTCTGTTTGTCGCTCAATATTTGCAAACCAACATATCCTTCACACTAAACGCCCGATATTAATGAAATTTCAATGTATTTTAAAAATTACCCGTCCGATTTTAATAATATTTCTATATGATAGGTGATAATTAGCCCATTGTTGGTCCCATATAAATTTTAATCTTTTGCGCATTAGTTTCTCTTTCACATGCGCACAAACATACATTTATTTACACATATATCTTAAAAAGTACTCATCTGATTTTTATGAAATTTAGATGGTTTTTCAAAAGTAGACCGCGGATAGCATCAGATTAATTTCAACTGTCTGCGCTCTTTAACTTTTGCTTAATTGGTACTTTAATTGATGTAAAAAATAAAATTAATTTTTGACATTATTAAAAAAACGGGGGAAACAATTAAATAAATAAGACAATAATACCTTGCAAATGCATAAATTCCATAAAGTACATGAGGTATATCGGAAAAGGAAATCGGGAATAAGGATGCGAAGTAGCTTTGTGCCACACTAAATAGGAGTTTATTTTTTTTTAAAGATTTTGTTTAAAACATAGATAGACTAAGTTTGGGTGATAGGTATCAAATGGAAATAATATACTTAGCTTAAGGAACCTAAGCATCATTAGAGATTAATGAAAAACCTTCTTATGTCAATATAGTATGAGTACTTTTAAAAATAGGTTTTAATAAGTAAATATTTTGAGTGCTTTTTAATTGTTTATATATTATTTTAAATATTAAAAGTAAATAAATTGTATTGTGTCATAATTAAAATGTAAAAAAGAATGATTCATTACTATATTAGTTGGAAAAGTAAAGAAGTTAAAGGAAACAGACACAGAAGGTTACAAATAATATGGAACAAAATAAGGGCTAATTGTGAACTACAATCCAAATTTCATCATAATTAGATGCGTAGTTTTAAAGATACGATAGTTCGCAAAAAATGTTGAAATGACAGACAGACAAGAGACCAAATATTTGACTTAAGATTAAAAAAAAAAAAAAATAGCAGAATGGTTATTATGCTTTCGTTACCTTCGGTAATCTCGGAAGCAATAATGTTTTGTTTTATGGAATCATCGTATTGGAATTTATAAGTATACCTTAAAGGTTACTAACTTTAATAAATTTAATATTAAAATTTACTGTAACTAATTATTTGTTTGAAAGAAACAGATCAATTTATGTTGAAAGTAAATCAATAGTATTGAGCTATAAATAATCTGATAATTATTGCGGAAAACGCAATCCTCGCGTTCTATATTGTACTTAGTGCGATTTTATACCTTTACAAACCGTTATTGTCTAATTTATTATATTTCTTTATTTTTTAAAATATTTATATAAGTATTGATTTAGCAAAATTAGCGAAGAGCATAGGCAGTTAAAATTAATATAATTTAATCTAAAAGTTGAAACATAAATCCAACAATGGGCTAATTTTGACCAACCATCCAAATTTCATTGAAATCGGTTGAGTATTTTTTAAGATATGTTATTTCACATAAAAATTGAGCGACTGAAAGACACAGGACCAAGACTGTTTTTTGATGTCTGAAACGGACTTCTGGCTTTGAACTTTTGAAATCGGACAAAATATATATATTTTTTTTTAAAGTTTTGTTTTTCAGAATGATCATACAGCTTCCTTCACCTTTAGTTGGCTCGGAGGCAAAAAATTAGTGCAATATAGAATAAGTTGGAAAAGTAATATTAAAAACTAATGAAGATTCTTTTTTAATTAGAATATACTGTATAGTGTGCATTTACACTTTATAATTGATTTTGTTAAAAATAATTAATGTAATCATAGGGGAAATTTGCACGAAAATATATTATTACTTTTTAATAAAAACACCAAGTAATTTAAAATTTTAATTTTTAGTAAATGTGTTTTTTCCAATAAAGGGACTGTATCGAAATATAATTTATTATAGGTATTAATAAAAAAAATATAGTAAGTATTTTTAACTGATGTTTTATTTAGATTTAAAATTATTTTTGTTTCGATTTAAGTTATTAAAGTTTTTAAAGTTATTTAAGTTATTTACATATTTACATTTTAAGTTGTTAAGATTTAAAGTTATTAGATTTAAGTTATTTTAGTTTATTGATTTATCTATTTAATATTTTTAGTTAAAACTAATCATAATCATAATGTATGCTGTTATAATAAAGAATTATAATATAAAAGTATATAATAAACAAAAATATAATTATAGAAAAAAATATAACTATAATAATAAATAAAAAAAATAAAATAAAAAAATAAAATAAAATAAAATAAAAACTTACGTCAATGAGATTGCACTGAAGTTATACTGGGTGTTATAAAAAATGATGAAGAGATGAACGAGTCAAGATGACGAGAAGACGCGATAAGATGAAGTAAACGGACAGAGAGATGCGAGCGTTGTCAGAGAAAGGACGGCCCTGACCTTGCCTATATAGGCTCGTCCAGGTGGGAGATCTTAACTCCTGAGGTGGTAGTAGGGTGGACATTAGCTGGACCTTACCGTCCTCAAGATCTTCAGGAGGGGGTACACTGCATTCAGATACTCAAGTAAACAGTACTTAACCTTCCTTGTTATCTTTCTCCTTAACACTATATGAGGAAAAGAACGGTCAACATCGTCGGTAAACACTTGTTTCTACTCGATAAAGTCTCTTATCAGATCGACACCGTTTATATCATATTGTTTTCCCGTAGATCGTAGTCATCTATGAATGAAGGTTAACTGCAGTTGAAGTACTCTTATTATGTAAGCGAAAAAAAAAGGACGCAAAAATAATGCACTGCGTTTTTACAACTAGTTGCATTTCTTGAATCATTCTTGTGAAATCTTGATTAATATTTTATACTAAACCTTGATCCTTTCCTCATATAATGTTAATTGAGCTATTATTAAACTTATAAACATATAAAAGAATATGGAACACAGGAAAAGGAATACATTAAATTAAAAGATAATTTTTTACAACATATGTTGGTTATAAACTTATTTATCGTACTGAATATAAGAAGTATCTGATTATGAACTATTGAAAAAGTTAATTTAGACTAATAAGAATTTATAATTTGATTCAAACTTATCAATCGTAGAATCCAATCATAAACACGTAAATAAACCATATAAACTTTTCTAATATAACTTGAGGCTTAAATACAACTGTATTTAAAAAAATTAATAAAACTTTCTCATTTATATATTTTATTTAAACCCCATAGTAACCCATTTCATTGATATAATTTTTAACATATTAAAAAGGGTGGTTAAACTTAAAAAAAAGGTGGTGGTTAAACTTTTGTTTTTGATTTTCAATAAAATCGATTTTTTTTTTAATTAAGATTTATGTGGAACGTTACTTTGTCTGGACCACGGGAGTGAATCTGAAATAAACTGCAACGAAATAGATCGATGACGATAGCTTGAGTAAAAGTCGACCGATTTAGTTGAAAGTTTCGAGTTCGTTGGACAACTATATCCGCCCAACGTACGTTACGTTTTAACGTAACGATTTTAATACAATTTCGTACACATCGTCTAATATACAATTGAAAAAGGCATGTAAAATTTTAACCTGATACAAGTAGAGGTTTTTGTGTAGTGAAGCGATATATTTTATAATATTTTAAATGAAGTAGGCCTAGGCATGAGGGTTAGGGAATAGTCCTGTTTCCTTATTACTCGGCGCTTAGCTACAATCGTCCTCTATAATTTCTCAATATTCAATACATATTTATTGCAAGACGCTCGCTTCAATGATTAAAAAATGGGTTTATCTCAATTTTGCCTTAACTCTTTTAAGTACGAATAGTTAGTATCTTTTCTAACTCCGTAGTGTATAAGTAGTAGTTAAGATCGTATACTTAGCAGTGTGATTTTATAATTTACATTTAATGAAAAGAACATGGAACTTCGTTCCCCACCGTGTCTGAACATGGAACGTCGTGTCCCGCGTCACAACACGAATTTTATTATTAATATCTCGGGAACTAGATTATGTGATCGAAGGTCAGTTTTCAATGGTCCTGGTCGATTCATAATACACTATCATTGAATATTAATTAAAAAGTAACAAAGGGTTTTGAATTTTTATTTGATAAATACATCATAATTTTTGAAGGACTGAATTCACTTAAGCTGTTCTGTATTATTTCATACTTCGCCTCTGATTTTTCAATGGAAGTATTGTATATTCTACCTAGTGCTATTTCAAAACGGCTTATTCTCAAACCTGAATCACCAGGTGTTATTAAATTAGTACGTAACCCTACAAATCTTAATTTATAAAGGAAATAAATGTTTATTCTGAAAGTTATTATGATTATGGAGGAATGTTTTTCAACCAGTTTTAACAAGTAAACATCAACTGAAAAAAATTCTTGATTCATTGAAGGAAGAACTCACTACCTCTTTCTCTCAATTGATCCAGTAATTCTCCACAAATATAAACTTATCGCAATAATTTTTAAATTTAGATTGAAAATTCTATTTTTTTTTAAATAGTGTTAATGGTATTATTTTATTTATAAAATTTCGCTGAGTGCTTAAACTGTTATTATTAAATTTGTTAAGTGTTAATGTAATACACATGTGTATTTTTAATTGTCTCTTCTATTCTTCAATTTGTTAAATATTAACTTAAGGCTTGAGGTTTGATCGTTTTCTAAATTTAATTTTCCCGTGCACTTTACGTTACTGTTATTGATACTCCTTTAGATTGTTACTCCCCTATGTATTTTTAGATTATAAATGACTGATTAAATAACTCTTAAGACCAAGGAATGCTTAGTCTAATGCAATTTGTGACAAAGGAGTATCACCCTTCTGTTATTATAGGGAAGTAATAGTCTAAAGAAGAATATTCCGTAGACCTTCTTTAGATTGTTACTCGCCTCTGTTTTTTTTATAAGGGTAGTAACAATCTAAAGAAGTGCCTTACTTTATTTATTAGATTATAACTATTCATTATTTTTTAACTACTAATCTTCGTATGCACTTTTGTACGTATAATAATCTTTTTTTAACTTATTAAATGTAAATTATTTACAAGACACACTAAATAATGACTCAAACAAAAGATAATTTGTTCACAATAGCTTCGGTGCTTTTATTGCATCAATACCGTAAATATAACATTATTAAGTATTTCATAAATGATTTGACATTATTATTTGTGTTCATAAGAAAGGTCTTTAAATAATAGGGCCCGGTTCCTCCATGAATTCTAATTAAAATAAACTAATAAATAAAGAAACGAATGACGAGCAAGTGAACTGTATTTATATTTTAATAATAATAAAAGCTTAATATGCTATAAAAAAATCCTAAATAAGAAAGAAACTGAATAATTTTTGTAAATAATGATAATTAGCTGAGCGTTGATTCGGGTTGAGCTGTGTTGTTGTAATTGAAGAAGAAGGGATGATTCCAAATCTTGAGTAGAATATCACTGAATGCCAGGAAGTTATAAATATTGCTAAATTTGTCTTTATGCAGGAAAATAAGCTAGCTGAATGCCACAAATTAAAAGGCGAAAAATAACTTGTATAAAAGGCTGGTTTAGCATATATGATTTAGTCAAGTAAGTAAACAACTCTGAAATCCAACTTTTCCAGTCACTGTGCTCCTACTGGTGGAAGAAGGAAACCCAGGTTCAGGGGCGCGATGCGTTGCAGGTTTAGTATTCAGGAAATAGCAATATTTACAATATAACTAAACATTACATTCAACATTCAACTAATTATATTATTTACATATATTATTTGATAAACATTAACTAATACATAAAAGGAGTTCAGGCTGTCCTGAACAATTTGTATTTATTAATGATTCAATTATGTATTAGATTCGCCTTCTTTACTTTCTCTTAAATTGAGAAATAGTATTAAGGTGTCACGAAAATCGATTTTGACGGATTTACATATTTTGAGGTCCCCTAAGATCAAAAATATATTTCTTTAACAAAAGTCTGTCGTATGTTGTCTGCGTCTGTGCAGCAGACGCAACAGACGTGTAGATCCTTAACTTCCAGGCCAATTTAGATAAAATTGTTTTTCATGTTCAGAAAAATCATACCCCGAGGCAAAAGCGAGAAATTATATTCAGCTCTAAATTTGGGAGAGCTATTGTGCCCCTCAAAAACTCTGAATACCCGTGGTAGCTAGATACCCGTGCTTCGCTACGGAGTGTTATTTTAATTTGATACGTTTATTAACTACCATCAAGAAACATTTAAATTATTTTACTATCCAATCCTATTATATTATTAACAAGGATAAATATAAAGATTGATGTTATTATTAAAGTTAAACCATTACTTTTATTTAATAATGTTTTAAATTCTATGTGTAGTGTATTATAAATAATTTGAATTATTTTTGAATATCGAGAATTTATTATTCAATAGGAATAAGGAAATATTATTGTAATGATAAAAGTTCTTGTTCAATTTATTGAATAATTTATTGATGTTGAGGGATCAAATGTTGAGAATAAATTAGTTATCATTTTCAATTAATTTCATTATTCTTTTTTTCTTTAATTGTTATTTTGTTGATATATTTTTTATTAAAATATATTATTGAATTAATTATAATTAGTGATATTAAAAATATAATTATTAATCATATTCATGCAAGTGGTGATATTTGTGGTATAGAAAAATATTAAAATTAATTTTTTAAACTTGACAAGTTTATGTTTTTTATAAACTAATTTTTCCATTAAGAGTATTTGTTAATTACTATAAATTGGTTTAAGAGACCATTGCTTTACTTTCGGCCACTTAATGAATTATTTTTTAATCATCTAATAAATTGTTTTGTTGTTACAGCTTCTAATGTAATTGGTATAAATCTATGATTTGCTCCACAAATTTCTGAACATTGACCATATATAATACCAGGTCGATTAATAAAAATACATCCTTGATTTAATCGTCCAGGAATAGCATCAATTTTAATTCCTAAACAAGGAATTGTTCATGAATGTAAAACGTCAGTTGCAGTCACTAAAATACGAATTTGGTTATTTATTGGTAATACAATACGGTTGTCTGTTTCTAATAATCGAAATTCATTATTTATAATTTCATTTGTGGGTTTTATATATGATTCAAATTCAATATTTTTGAAATCTGAATATTCATAACTTCAATACCATTGGTGACCAATTGCTTTAATTGTAATTGTTGGTCTTTTAATTTCATCTATTATATAAAGAATTTTTAGTGAGGGTAATGCAATTAAAATTAAAATTAATGCAGGGATAATAGTTCAAATAATTTCAACTATTTGATTTTCTATTATGAATCGGTTAATTTTTTTGTTAAATATTATTTTTATTATAATTCATGCAATTATTATTGTAATTATAATTAAAATAATTATTGTATTATCATGGAAGAAAATTAATTGTTCTATTAAAGGTGAATTAGCGTCTTGTATATTAATTTGAGATCAAATTGCGATTTCTAATAAAAGATAAATCTTTATAGATGAATCTTAAGCTCATTGCATACTTTCTGCCATATTAGAAATTAAATGTAATTGGTATTTCGTTGTAAGAGTGTTCAGCTGGTGGATAATTTTGTAGTCATTCAATTCTAGAATTTAAATTTAAAATAAATATAACCTTTCGTTTAGAAATTATACTTTCTCATATAATGAAAATAAATATTATTGTTCCTATAATAGAAATCGTAGAACCAATAGATGAAATAATATNGAAAAAACTGTACATAACAACAATTACTGTCCTCTTAAAGAGCTTTTCAACGATATGCATCATGAAGGATATTCATTACTTTGACATTTGTACCCCGTAACCCTATGTACCAAAATTAAATTTAAAAAATTCATGTTGACAGTGTTTTCGTCCTTGCTTTGAAGGTCAATTGTGCAAATTTTCATCAAGATCTGACTACAACTGTAGATTTGTATAAAGAGCATACATACATTCATTGACTTTTTTTATATATATGGCCGCCATCTTGAATCAAAATGCTCTATTGGTAAACTATTTATCAAAAGTTAATAATTTCATAAAAGGAAGCCAACTTCTAAATTTCAAGGTTCTAGTACAATTGGTTCCGGAGATACCGTCTTGTCGAATTTGGTATATAAATGGCCGCCATCTTGAATCAAGATGGCGGATTTTTAAAATATTTCTTAGCGAGCACCTAGGAGGNAAGGTGAATTAGCGTCTTGTATATTAATTTGAGATCAAATTGCGATTTCTAATAAAAGATAAATCTTTATAGATGAATCTTAAGCTCATTGCATACTTTCTGCCATATTAGAAATTAAATGTAATTGGTATTTCGTTGTAAGAGTGTTCAGCTGGTGGGTAATTTTGTAGTCATTCAATTCTAGAATTTAAATTTAAAATAAATATAACCTTTCGCTTAGAAATTATACTTTCTCATATAATAAAAATAAATATTATTGTTCCTATAATAGAAATCGTAGAACCAATAGATGAAATAATATTTCATGATATATATATATCTGGATAATCGGAATATCGTCGAGGTATTCCTCTAAGTCCTAAAAAATGTTGTGGGAAGAATGTTAAATTAACTCCAATAAATATTGTGATAAATTGTGTAAATGGGCACCCCTGTAGGTACTTTTTGATTGATCAAAGAATTTATTTTAGTCTTTATAAGGCTATCATGAGTGACTCTCATCAAACACATTAAGTACAAGAATACTCTTCTTTCCCTTGCTATATAAATAAAAGTGATATTTTTTTTTAAAGACTATTTAATTTTACATTATCCTACTTAATTTAGAGTAAAGTTAAAAACAATTGTTAATCCTTTTTTTTACCATTTGATTCTGGGAAATCTGAATCAAGGGGGGAAGTTGAAAAATAAAGCCAGCTTTTTACCTCCCTCTCTCGTAGGCCCCCGGTTTTAGACTTCTTGGTAAGCTCCCCTCGTGAAATAATTAATTTTAACCGTGGGTGGCGTACCCGGAGGGCTCTCGTTTTCTGGAAGTCTGGTTGTTCAAACAACAAAGGAAGCAAGTGGTAAAAAAAAAAAAAAAAAAAAAAAATTAGTTCAGAGAATGGTAAATTGAATTCGGAAATTTGTTTTAAATATTTAAATTTTACTTTACCATAAACTGTTCTCTCTATCTCATAGGATCGTTCTATGGTACTTATTTAGATTGTTACTCCCCTATTTTATTATTTTTTAAAAAAAATATATATAAATGCCAGAGTAAATTACTATTAAGGCATAGGGATGTTTAGTCCAATGTACTTGGGGACAAAGGAATATCACTCTTCTGTTTTTATAAGGGGAATAACTATCTAAAGAAGTGCCCGTTACTATTATTGTATGAATGTATGAATAGTCAAATGAGTATACAATCATTTGATACTACATACTACTGTGATGGACCTTCTTCAATTTTCTATGAGGTGTCATTAATTTTATTTAATATTAAATGTGGACAGACGTTTGAAATTATCATGGGGCATTCTGTGGGTTAATTTGATAAACCATCTAAATGTCTTCAACATAGGATGAGTAACTACTTTTAAATACAGGGTCCGGCAGTGAAACGGGAATATTTAAAAAAAAACTCTCAAAGTCTTAATTATTAATATTTATTGAATTTTTCTACACTAATTTAGATTAAATTAGAGTAAAAAAGTTTAATAAATATTAATAATTAAGACTTTGAGAGTTTTTGAAATATTCCCGTTTCACTGCCGGACCCTGTATATGGTGGTTCAAAATTCGCAAAAATGTTGGCGGACCACCCACTGACAGAAACGATTGAGACCAACAGTGTTGCCTGATGTCTCAAATCAATGTCCATGTCTAGATTTTTGAGTTTTGAGACATAGTAAAGAATTCAATGTCTGAACTTTTGATTTAGAAGACATTTAAAAAAAATCGTTTTCCAGAATGAACCGAGCTTACCGAAGGTAATAAAAAATATAAAACATCATTCAAAGATAACAAAACATTGTTGACTTATAAAAAGGTTAGAATCAAATTTAGTAAATTTAATATAAGGTTATATTTCGCCCATTACAGGCATCATCAGACCTGGAATCCATATAATTAAGTATAAAAAAAGTTACATAAATTCCACATTATAATATAAATACATAAATAAAAGTGATCATCAGTAATAGTAAGTAATGATTAAACGTGTGTCATCAGTACATCAGTAATAATTAAACGTGTATCATCAGTAATAATTAAACGTGTATCATCAATCATCAGTAATAATTAAACGTGATCATTAGTAAGGATTATTCTTCTACCGCAACAAAAAAAATCCATAAGCACAATGAAAATATTTTACCCCCTACGAGTAAAAGTAAATATAAAGATGGATAGATTGTTAATATATTGTGGTTATTTAATTCGATTTCGTAACTTTACTAAAGACTAAAGATACATTATGTATTGCTAGAAAGAAATATGTGTGGCTTTTTTTATATTTCATAATAAAATTTTATTTATTTATCATAATACATTACAGCACTTAATAACCTTGTATACTTTAATTGTATTGGATCAGTAAATTCGAAAACTAATTAAAGAATGTTTTATCGAAGCAGAAAGAAGGTGACACATTTTTTATATTTAAGTTGCTTATTATTTTATATTCTATTTTTATAATTAATTATATATATTTCTAAAAGGTAAATACCTTTTATATCTAAATAATTATTACGTTGATAACCTATTACTTGGTAAATGTATATAATATAATAAAGACAGGAGTGTAAATTTACATACTTGTCCTAATAAAATTATAAAGTAAAATTGTGTGACTTTCACTGTGGAAAAAAATATTTAAAAATTAAATTTGTTATTAAAAATCATTTTTAAAAATCAGTTTTGTTATTTTACTTATGTTGTTACTTTAATGAGGTGTATGGCATGTTGATGTGTTTTGGAATGCATTGCTCTTCTTCATTTTTTGACAAATTTATTACATATTTCAGGATTTAGAAATGGTTATGGGAAATTTAATTGAAAAATAATATTGCTTCGCTAAGGTAATCATATTTATTCCAATAAATATAAATATTTGTTTTGATTTACTGGTCTTTAAATAGATATAATAACTTTTATAAATTAATTTAATTAGTTTTTACTTTTTTTCTAAATCCATGAACCGTTGCCATGAAGCTAGTAAAATTATACTCTATCTAATATTTGTTACGGTTATATCTTATATACCTACTAATTTTGTGTTCTTTCTTACTGTCAATGTATTTGGAGTAATAGATAGTACATTGGCTTCATATTCAAAAGGTGTGTGGTTCGCATCTCACCTGGGAGAAAGATTTTTTACAGTAAAATCTTTCACCAGGATTAGTCTCGAAACACATCTTCCGTTTCATTACTTCCGTCTCACTAATTTCATTACAATTTATCTGTAAAAATGTTGGAAACTTGGACGAGTCTCGAATCGTAAACTTTGTTACACGATGTCGCTATATGAAAAAATTCACTCTACCGCCGCCAAAGAAGTTTCACTTCAAAAATTAATAAAAATATATGTGTAAATAGTAAATAAATGTATGTGAGTGTGAATGTGAAAGAGAAACAAATAGGCGCAGAAGGTTGAAACTTAGATGGACTATTATATATATATATGGATTAACAATAGGCTAACTACCATCTTGTTAAATATTTATTAAAATCGGGAGAGTAGCGTTCAAGATATGTTGGTTAACAAAAATTGAACTACAGAGAGAAACGGCACAAATGTTCTTTGTGATCTAAAACGGATATCTTTATTTGATTTTTTTGAAATCGGAGACAAAAATGTTATGTTCTTCTGAAGGATCACATAGCTTCCCTTACCTTTGATAAGCTCGGAACAATATCGCATATACATTCTAGAAATACTTGGAATTCATACATTGCTATTAAATTAATGCTGGAGCCGGGTGGGATACCTGTATAGCCTGTAGACTATAGGCCTGAACACTGAACACTAACTTATTATCTGGTGGGTTCGTTTCCCAGAAAGATGACATGTTTCACACTAATGATCTCATTACATAAATGAGTGCAGCGGCCGAACTGCCGTCCTGTAATTGGCTGATGTTGTATTATTAATCGGGATATAAACGAGAACGGGATAATACCAAAATAATAATAGTAATGATTAATTAATAATGGCTTATGCTTTTAAAAAAAAAAGTTAATTGGAAAAAAAAATTATTTTCGTTAATGTTAAATAAATTTTTTATGTCTCTGATTGAAAAAAAAAAATTCTAAACAGATAATACGTTTCAGACATCAGAGAACATATAAACGGGTTCTTGTCTGCCTGTCGATCGGTCTCTCCGCAATTTTTGTGAATTCAGCATATCTTTAAAGTACTTTCTTTACTGATTTTTCAACTTTCAGAGCTCATTTAATTTTTGCCCAATTGAAATTGATAACTTAATTCATGTAAAAAATAAAAAAAACTGTGAAATATTTAAAATAATAGGGGACAGGGGACAAAAAAAAAGTAAATAGTAATAGGTCGTAAAAGCAAAAAATCGATCTAAGACAACTCAGACAAACTTTCTCATATACGAGCTCATAATTGCTTAGCCCAGTATTTTCCATTTATTAGTTATCGAATTTTCTTACGTACATTTTACATTTATTATTATTATTGAACATTTTATCAAAATTTATCATAAAAATAACTTATCCCCGGCGGTAATCGAACCCGGTATCTCTCCGTCCGCGTAAATAGCTATTTTCTCAGGATCTAGTTTTTTTTTCGAGGAAACAGCTTATATCGATAGATTTGTTTTTATATAGATATTTTAGATTTTTTGATCAAAATCGTCGGAACCGTTTTCGATAAATAATTTTTTTTCTTTTTTCAGAGCCCCTAAAGTTGAAGCTTAATTTCAATTCTCGATTTATATCTGGGTATTATTTTTCTGATTTTTTGTCAAATGACGACAGACGACATTCATAGCATTTTTTTTTATACTTTTTCTTTATATGAGAAAGTAAAAAAAGTGTCCTCGATAGCCACGTGGATGCTATGTGCCACATTAATTGAGAGGCTATTTATATTTAATTTAAACTTCCAAAAGTTATCTTTTGCGCGAACGAGTTTACAGTTAAATAATGTTTTGCAAATAAAACATGTTTAAAAGTTTAGAAACTGTTATTCCTCTAGAAACGTTTACAAATTGGTGAAACTTAGGTGATGTATAAGTGAAAAAGTTTTTAAAAGATTCAGGTGTCAGATAAAGATTTTAATAGATAAAAAGTTGTCAAGATAAAATAGATTATTCA
Source organism: Gerris buenoi (assembly GCA_001010745.2). Taxonomy (NCBI): domain Eukaryota; kingdom Metazoa; phylum Arthropoda; class Insecta; order Hemiptera; family Gerridae; genus Gerris; species Gerris buenoi. Next base: position 167,077 of record KZ652225.1, read on the forward strand.
TTTTTTTACCCTGTTAAACCTACTTGTATATTTCATGTCCCGGTTGCACAGTCTTACAAAAACAATAGATCTTTTTTGGTTGAGAATATGGTGTGTTTTTATCCTGTTATCGTTATCACGAATATGACTGCTGTGCAATGAACTCAAAACAGATTTCTTATTTTGCTTAATTAATAAACTAATTCTTATTTTAAGAATTAGGATATCCTATATTGATATATAGGATGTCCTATATTGTTGATAGCTGTGCGAGAGACAGTTTTTTCATTCTTATCACTGCAGTTTTCCCTCGAAAAAAAAAAAAAATGTTTTTATACAAAAGGGAAATTTAGCATTTGCTCATATTTGATAGGTGGCTCTATATTTGAATCCTTTATTATGATTATGATATTGAAAAAAAGCAACGCTTATCTTAGATTTTATTATGAAAATTTGTAATTTCGTGAAATCATTATCCTTTATTATGAGTTTATAACATATACCGTTGCTCTGTATACATGCTGATGTAATTTCCTAGTAGTAATTTTAAACAATCGTGCAACAGGGTTAAACAGAAGTTGACTTCGCGTGAGAGAAAGTTGTCATTTTTTAATTGATTTATGGTTAATATGAATTTAATAAAACAAATTACTCACGAATTATTCTGTAGTATATAGTAAACGAATACTCGTGCATATGGTATTACGATTACGATACGTTTTATTCTATAATGCAATAATGCACCTAAACTGTTTTAAGGTTTAGGTGTCTAGATTCTTGGCCTCGTATTATTTTCCCGTCTATCGATTTGTGTAGTGTATGGTATGACCTCACACCTTTTATAAGCAAGGTGTGAAAATGTAAACGTGACGTCACTGTTAAGCCTAATGAAAATCGAACCGTCGGGTCGAGAGGGAGAGGTAGGAGTTCCTGGAATAGAGGTGTCTATCGAACCTATTCTAGGAGTTAGGGGGGTGGTTAGACCCACTGTTTATATTTAACTTGGAATAAAAATAACAAAAGGGCAAATAAAAAGAGTATTTCGGAGCTCTGCAATTCAACTTCGTACTGCAGTGAGATCTTAAAATAATAATTATATTTCCCTTATAAGATATAAGTAATTTATAATACTATAAACTTCATAAGCATTGTTATAAACTAATAAATTAAACTTTTAACTTATCTAACAACTTAAAACACTTTTAAGAGAGTTAAACCTCATAAAATGTAACTGTTTTATTAACTCTCCGGCGAAATTAGACGGTTGTTTGTCTGTCTCTGCCTCTGTCACACTACTTGGAAGTTATAATTAAAGTTTCTAGGAAGTCCTCTCACGGACTCTCATGAGTTGAAAGGTTTACGTGTGTGTAGTATATAGAGCCTGCACGGGACTCCTAATACCATTTATGCCTTTCTTTATGCTAGCCTCGCTCTTGCGTGCGTTTCAATTCTAATAGAAATAATGACACGTGTCATATTACATACATAAATGTCTCAGAATATCTCAATATAAAAAAAATGTAGTTAAAATAACTAAAGTTTTATCTCATGTTATTTTTTAAAAAGAAATTTAAAAAATGAAAAATAATAAATAGTGAAGATTTTGACATTTAATGTTTCTTTATCATACCAGGCAGTAAGGTTCTATTTATTTGATTTTATTACATTTGTTATGAACATAACATCATTATTATAACTCATTTATGTAGTTATGTCAACAATAGTATTAAAAAAATAGTATAGTTAAAAAATGAATTTTAATATTTCCTTGTAAAAGTCAAATTTTATCGGTATTAAATTTTCACAGTAATTTAATAAAAATCTTGGAATTTTAATAAAATGTTGATGATTTATTACAGAAAATAAATATATACATATTATAAAAGAAAATATTTTTTTTTCTTTTTATTGTTTTACACAACTAAAATTATTGACAGTTAATATTGTTTGTTTGACTGCCCCTTTTCGGCATGAGGATTAAAAATTAAGTAAATAAATAATAATAAATGTAGTTAGAGGTGAAATGAGGTACTAATTAACTAGATGTGCAATGCTTGCAATATTGAGCTGAGCGTGCATTTTAATCATATTTATTTATTTATTTATTATTTTTTTCTATTCCCATTTCCTTACGACTACACATTCAGATTATAAAAAAATGTATAATATACTTTTGTTTCAGTATTTTAGATCAAGAGGCAAATACATTTTGAGTCTTTTACCTAAACAAGATGCTGATTCAGGCGGTGAAGAACCAGCGCCTGAATCAGCAGAAGAGAACGTGACTCTGGATGACGAGTCTCTTGAAGCGGAAATTCAAAATCTGTTTGNCCCCCCCCCCCATAAATCTCCTCCAATAATTAACTAACTGCAGATGACTCACAGTTACATATCGTACTGCAGCAAGTATCAGCATACATTTTCTAACGAAACGTTTTAAAACAATTGTTACTTGCCCGCGGATTGCTTTATTAGTTGTACATTTTTTTTGGGGTGGGGGAGCTGCTTTGATGAATGAATACTCTACTTTGTTACCACTATGAATCCCCCCTGTAAGATCTACTTAACTGCTAATAATAAGTGGATCTCATGGTTAATCCTAAGATAAGAATGATATATTTTTATAAAGAACTTAACAAGTAATATATTATTTATATATATATGTCATGTCAAGATGACATGACAGATAACTATATAACACCCCCCCCCCCCACCCCACAATCTAAACTGACTTACATAAAACTTTTATTTTTACATAAACTAATTTACCCCCCACCCCCCCGGTCACCATTTTTTTCAATCTGGGTTTTAGCCCCCCCTAGAAAAAAATCCTGGGTGCGCCACTGCTATATTATTAGTAACACTCTTGTCAGAGGTCGGGTACAAAATAAAATTCTTTATAAAAAGTATATTCTATGTTTCCTGGAGTTGAAATACTAGTTACTGGCAGTACTTCAGAATGTATGGAACAAATTATGAACAAAGTTTTTGAATATTTATTTAAATTTACAATTGAAAATTGCACTCAAACCTGAGGAGTAGGCATAGTTACAGTAACACTCTTGTAAAATTACCATGATTTTTCGTCTTCTTTTTTTATATAGTAATAAATCGTAAATATTTGGTGGCCTTAAAGTTAATAATTAGTTTCTATTCATTAATTGGCAGCTAATTGGTGCATTAAACTTCTTTTTTTTAAGACAGTCATCCTAAAATTGTGAAGGAACAGTAAAAAGCCAAATAATTTGAGAATGACCCATA
>KZ652225.1:170566-184817 GCA_001010745.2 Gerris buenoi
ACACCCCCCCCCCCCACCCCACAATCTAAACTGACTTACATAAAACTTTTATTTTTACATAAACTAATTTATCCCCCCCGGTCACCATTTGTTTTCGCCTGGGGGTTTTTAGCCCCCCCTAGAAAAAAATCCTGGGTGCGCCACTGACCCCTTATAAATAAAAATATGACAAAAGTTAACATAACAACAATAACTGTACTCTTAAAGAGCTTTCCAACGATATGCATCTTGAAGGGCATATACTATTTTAACTTTTGTACCCCGTACCCGCGTGTACCAATTTGGACCATTTCAGATTTATACCTTCCTGTGGTTGGTCACTATAATCGTGCCGAATTTTGCGTGGATCAGCTCAGCAGTTCAGGAGAAAACTTTTTGTACTCCGTACCCCGTACCCGTGTGTACCGATGTGGACCATTTCAGATTTATACCTTGCTGTGGTTGGTTACTATGACCGTGCCGAATTTTTTGCGGATCGGTTCAGCCGTTCGGGAGGAGTATGCATCAGAAAAAATGCAAAGTGTAGTATAAGAGCTTCGCTTCGCTCAGCTCAATTAAATAAAGGCACTTATTTAATGTAGCACCCTCTTGGTTCTAAACGATAGTCTGCCCAATAAGTCCCAAAGGTTTGTATGTTAGTCTCCCCAAGACATTGAGACTCCTATCGAAAACAAGTAAATATAAAAAATAAATCAAAAATAGCTAAAGCTTGGTAGAGAATGGATTCAACCACTTTAGTGCATTTTGATAACTGAAATGATAATTATAAATTCTTTAGTAGTTGGGTAAATTAAGAAAATAAAAGCCTCACTTATGCCATATTTCGATCCCCCCTTTGGGTCATTCTCAAGGGAATACAGGTTCTGTTTATCACACATCGCACTATTATATTTAAAACAAATAGTGCAATAAAGAGAAGATCTGTATTCACTTGAGAATGTTCCAAGGAGGGATCGAAATTTTTCAAAAGTTAGGCTTTTATTCCTTTATTGACAACTACCAAAGAATTAAAAACCACAAAGAACACATTTAACTAATTTTTACTAGACAATTATAAACTTGTTGTCTAAATATAAACTGAAGAATTTTTCTGTTACAATTTACTTTGATTAGTTCCTCAAAATCTTAATGGGAACAACTATTTTCTTTAGAAAAAAGTAAATTTATAACAATTATTATAGTAGTTTGTAGTTTCTCATGTCATGCACATCTAACTACTGTTTATAAATAAATAAATCATTTTGGGCTAATGACTTCTTACTAAAGGTATATTTAGAGCGTAACAGATATAAAATAAGAACTTGTTTCAGATAAAAAAAAATATTTACACGATATTTTACAATCACCATTTTTGACCACCCATATATTCCATTTAAAAGTGAAACATCAACAATTATAATTGATCAAAACAAATAAATGAATTAGTATAGCTATAATTGATTTGTAGGTTTCTGTACAAAGTACAAAAAGAAACCTTATATAACGGCTCTGTCTGTCTGTCCGTTGGCTTGTTTCTGCCAACAAGCCTGTTGTTCCTGCCAATATGGCGGGTGACCAAAAAAAAAGTTTTTAGCTACCATGGCATGTTATACATCAATTTAAAGGTCTTGAAGTGTAGAAAAAGAATATGCAACTATTAAAAGAACACACAAAATATTTTCAAAATGGCGGCCAATATGGCAGGCGACTAAAAAAAATTTTTAGTTACCATGGTATGTTATACATCAATTTAAAGGTCTTGAAGTGTAGAAAAAGAATATGCACCTATTAAACTTAATATTTAAACTTAATCGTACAGAAACCGGTGATTATCGCTTCACGTACGCGCGGCTTACTTGTTTACACATTAAAAACGATTCCGGTTGAACCATCTGGATAAATTCAGTAGTTTTTTAACAATTTAGTGATAGGAGAATTCTTTCTAATATTATTTGTATGCTGAATAATCACAATTTAGATGGAATAGCTGCTGATTTCATGAAATAGTCACAATTATTAGGGCAAAATATTTAGCAATTTATATTGACCAAAACAGCATCTTTTTTTGAGTTACAGTTACAGGAATACCGCTAAGATACTTCCGACCTTACTGAAGGTAACAGAAGCTATGTGATCATTTTGAAAAACGAAAATGTTTTGTCTCCGAATTCACAAATTCCTAAACAGAAATCTGTTTCAGACAAAGGAACATTTTCGGTCCCTTGTCTGTCTGTTGGTCTATCCTCAGTTTTTTTGGATCAACAAATCTTAACTTGCCCGATTTTATTGAAATATAGGTCATTATTAATCTATTGTTAGCTCTATATTGCACATGCGCAAAGTTTTTTTTTAACTGATATTATTTTAAAACTACTCATCTGATTGACTTGGCTAGGGAGGTTTGGTATTAAAGCTTCCTTCCTGTATCTGTCTGTCACTCTGTTCAGTACCAATAAGTCCAAAAAGATGGTATTAACTTGAGGATTGGTATTAACTTCTTTTGGGCGCACTCATATAGTTAATACTAACATCAGTTATTTATTTATTAATAACAATCAAACAGAAAACACTAAGCACTATTGAAAAGCACAAATTAAAAATTGCAACTGTCAAAAAAAAAAACTCAAGATAAACTTATTTAAAAATACAGACAAAGAACAAACGGACTGATAAAATGCAAGATCGAAAATGAATAGACTCAGATTCAGGGTATCATGTGTCTGTAAATCACAAACTTTTTCCTACAAATTGAGTTATTGAGTTGGAACCAACTCTTGGAACATAGTTCGAGTTCGCTATTCAGAGGCTAAAGTCAACTGATTCCATTGAATAGAGGGCTAGCGGCTAGATGCTACAGTAGAGCTTACATTAATTCGTTATAACTTCTTTTTTTAATAAACGGAGGTATTAATAAGGGGTTACTACCATTTTACGTTCGAGTTTTCTTATATAAAGGTTCCACTGAATAAGTTACGATTATTTTCTGCCAATTTTGCTGTTGCCTTTTAGGTGCAGTATCACCTCATAAAGCATTGACATCTGGGTTCAGAACACCCTGTATACTTATACATTTACCTATATATTATACAATGCATTAATATACTTGCTTGTAAATCGGTTTAAGACGCGGTGAAGTGAATAAATATAAAAGCTTTTATTTATTTTCATGGTACATTTATTTTATTTTGTAAGAATGTTCAGTGTTCACCAAGATCTAACAATTTTTTCACCCGGTTTCCTCTTGCTTTAGTGTTCCATGCAAAATTGAACTTTGATACATTATTTTTCTTATTTTAAAAAGCAATCTTACTTTTTTACAAGCATTAAACATTTAGGTTTCAAGTTGCCTTTGCTTAATATACTATTGTTCTGCCTCTGCCTGTATTTTACTATCCTCTACAATTTGTTTTATGCTACCATTCAAAGTTATTCTTGAAAAGTTTAGTAGAAATTTGTATTCTTTATTTCATACTCTTTCACTATTTACACATTATATAATTCCAAGACTCAAATCCTACTGTAAGTTTTCATTTAATAAAGTTTCAATGTATGATAAAAGGGGCAGTAAGTACCTGCAAAATTGCGAAATGTTTTAAAGTACTTATCTACTTTTACTCTTGAGGTAGCAATTTTGTCATCGTAATGTGTCTATTAAGGTGTGGAAATGGCAACTAGTTTTAAAACTTTTACTTCAACTAGTGCTTTCGATCGATATAATGTATCTATTAGGCTGGCTATATTCTAGAAATAATAACAGTAACTTCAGGCAATTGTTCTATTAAAATACGGTTTTTTTCTCTCTTTCACCTATACCTAGTATATTGAGAATAAAAAAATATCGCGATGACGGACTAGTAACCTTTTGAGTTTTCGATACTAAAACAGAATTATACAACTCAAATTATTGAGTTGTAGAAAGTATAGAAAACTGAAAATATTTAGTTGACCAAGGGCTTTATTGATTCAAATACAGCGACAGCTTTTCAAAGATGCTAAATTAATGTGAGTTAAAATTTGAATCACCTGAGGCCTCTCTGTCATCGACCTACAATAATGTCAATACTTAAAAGATGTGATGACAGCAGAGTGATGTTTATGATCCAAGTATCTGACATGTACATGACAGACTATACTAATTATTCCTCTTTAAATAATTACATCTTACCATAGCCTAATTTGATTAATGATCCTCAGCCATCATGAAAGTATTAAGTCAGTCAATCACCTTTCTTTATGATGTCATGTAAAGATACAAAATCGATATTAATTTAGTCAAGTATTCTAATGCTAAACAACTATCTAAATCTAGGTGCGACAGTGAACCCACTCCAATGAAATTTAACATTTGTATTTAAATTTACTTTTGGTATTCAACATCACTGGACTCTTGGTATTCAAAATGGATATCTTGGTTCCTAATGTGATATTAAGGTTCCTTTACCGTGGCATATTGCCCATTGAACGTACCTATAGTTATTTACGATGCCCTAGGAGAGGGTTGCGTTTTTTAGTAACTTTTGTATGCTTGATCAGTGGTTCCCAACCTTTTGCGTCTGGGGACCCATTTTTTTTGGTTGTTATGTTGAGGTAGTCTATATGGGGCATCACGTATAGAAATGGAAAAACTGACAAATATAGGGCACATATAATTAAAGTGTTACTGTGAATTGATAAAAATTGTAATATTTATGGATATTTTTTCATTTCATACTCTCTGCATTATTTATGAAAAACCAGATACGTTACGTCGAAGCTCAGTTAATCTACCACAGATACATACGCCCAAGATTCGCAAAATCGACCTGTATACAACTTTGTCTCAAAATAGAGGACTGAAGATGGAAAATGTATTAAGAGAAAACTTATGAGATAAAGAAGTATCCATAATTGGTGCATTTTTAATCAATCTACAGAAAAGACTTAAATTATATGAGCCAGTTATTTTCATTTCTATACGTGATCCCCCATATAGGCTACCTCAACCTAATTACTCTTAAAAATCATTTGTATGTTGCAACCTACATCAGATTTTTGCTATTTTGGATTTGAACAACTGATATTTTTGAGTTCGCTTTATTTTTCCTGTTTGCACTTCTAAACGATCATTAATACTTGAAAGTTTCGTGTTTCTACATCTTTTTGGACTTATTGGTACTGTACAGAGTGACAGACAGATACAGGAAGGAAGCTATAAGTGTTTTTTTGTGGGAAGGGGGGGGGGTTACCAACGAAACCCAAAAAAGTGTTTATTAAAATGAAAAAAAAAACTAATAATTACTAAGTGAGGATCTGCATGGTAATTATTTTCAGAATTACAACTCTCATGAAATCCATCTTTATACCAAGAGCTACAGGTGGTTCAAATTCCAGAGAGATAGGACATGTCACTCACTAATTACTATATCGTGTAGGTGTGTTAAAGTGGTCTATGGTCCATATTTTCTTGTAACCTTAACATTGTGTTGCACGAGATGAAAAAAAAAACACAATACCCAATACCTGTAGCGTACGCTATTTTAAACACTTCTTCTATTCTGACCTATATTTTATACCTAATTAGACTTAATTCAATTTAAAAAATGAAATAAGAAATACGACAATATAATAATAAGATTTAAAAAAAAGCAATTCTCTTTTTTTCAGTTTCTACTTTTTTACACAATGGTCGTTTAAATGACACTGTTTACATTTTTTTTCAGGTGCTCTCGAAAATTTTCCGTTGGAACAGGATTTTAAGTATGGAAGTCCTTGGAAGAGCCAATGTAATTATGCTTCTTGAATTCAAGTAATTGGAAAAATACTTGGAAGGAAGAGAAGTAAGCGGCCTTGGATCGTTGGCCCGGTCCCCCACCTTCAACATACAAATCGTACCTTCCATAATAAAACCACTTTTCTTTACCGGACTTCTTAGAATTTGTAATTGCTTTTCAGAAACCTTACAAATATTTCATGTTCTTTTTCAATCTCATCTAAAGATATTTTTTTCTTCTCATTTAGATTTAATTTAATTTATCCAATTTTTCTTTATTTTTAAATCCAATAATAAAATAAGGTAAGTTAATTGCATTTCCTAGTACATATATATTTTAAATGATTTCTCCTTGTGATTGTATTAAGAAGCCTTTAAAAGATGTGCAGATTTAATTTGTGACAAGTGACAAACTAATTTTGAGGGAAATAGCTCTGCCTGTCTCAATCTGCCATTTTCAAGATTCTTATTTCAATAAATATTAAAATCAGAGTGATCTCAACCACAGTGGAGTCTAAGCTAGCTAGCTGATTTATGAATTCATTCATTCAACATTCATCCGGAGCTAGGGCCAGGAAAGATTTAAAGGCGCGTCCACACTATACCGAATGAGGCCGATCGGCCTGTGCTTGGCACGCTCGGTTCGGCACGTTCGGTTCGGCATGGCGTCCACATTACTTTAGTAGTGTGGACGCCCTGATCAGCGCCGAACCCCCACTCTCACGAATACCCCCATCTCACGAGTACCCCCACTCTACAGTCTATAAGATTAGAGTTGGCACAATCAAAAGGCGGGAACATTTTGAGGGAAACGATTTTATTGGTCCCCCATGTTGAATGCAACTTCAGAAAAAAATGCTCTACTCTACCCCTGTTCCACAAAAAAATATAACATGGCAACAACGATTTTCCCTTTTTATAACCCCAAAACTACCTCCACATTTGTTGTTTCCCGCTTTCGATTGTGCCAACTCTAATCTATAGACTGTAGTAGAAAATAGTCTGCGAACCTCACTTTATGATACTATCTGTCGACTCTAGCCGATCGGCACGTCCACACTATAAACTTCGGTTCGGTTCGGCTTTCTTTGATCAGGACCGAGCCAATTCGGGTTGGATTCGGCACGTCGGCAAGCCCGACCTTCACGTCCACACTAATTCGGCTCTCCCGATCGGCATAGTGTGGACGCACCTTAAGATGTAGCCTTAACTTAACTTAACAGCACCAAAACTATTTGTTACAGTCTCTTGGAATATAGTAGAGCAAGCTACCTATATCACCGGTCCGCAGAATAGTATTGACATACGGACTTATCCCATTTTCTTTAAGATAGTGGATGAACACTGAGCAGCTCTGGCTGGAGGCGTTTGGGAAGTGATAAGATAAGAAATACTCATGTACAATTGCATGTAGCAGAAAGCATTAGCTCATATAATACGAAGTTGTTATTAAGTACTTAGACAGTAAGCCTCGAAGAACGCATCCAATATTTATTTTAATTTAAATCAAATACATACAATTATTATTAACTATGAGAGACAGACAAAGAAATATAGACTCCAGCGCCGAGATTCGAACCACGGGCCTTCTATATATCCAGTGGCACTCTAATCAACAATCAACTAAGCTATACTGAAGAATAATTTCCTCTGTCGTTAGTGTTACCTAGTCCCAAATATTTATTATAAATCAATATTATATTATATTATATTTATTATAAACCAAAAGAGTATAACTATTCTGACCACCTCTAACCACCTTTAAACCCCTCCAACTTTTGTCCTTTGATAAGTATAAGTACATCAACAATTTATTTGACTCCAATAATTACATTCGTTTACTCTAATCAATTATCATTTCTAATTCTAATGAACACGACAAAGTAACCTCATTTAATTGGTCACGAAAAATAGTATGTTTTAACTAGACATACATTACTATTTATGACCACCCGTACTTCTCGTGGACATTTACAGCAAATTAGTGAATATTTTTCTAAACATTAAAGTGATAATTTTTCTTTGACCCGTATAAATTAACCTTAAACGTACATTTAATATATCTATATTTTATTAGTAATTAGACTAATTTTCTTTGTACAAATAAATATTAAATTAAGTTGGAATAGTTAGTTAAATGAGTTTTAAAATTACAATATTATAATATCAGTGACTCGCAAATCCAGTTTTTATATACCTCGCGGGCAATTGCGTGCGCATACGTAAGTATTTTTCGGGTACATACTTTAAGTTTAGCAGACTTAAATATTTGAATATTTCATATTCGTGATATATTATCCTTTATTTCTATACTGTGCTTATTCTTATATTTAGGTCTGTACAGAGTATATACACTATTATATATATATACTCTATGCCCTATAGGGCATGTATTGTATATTATACCATATAGACCTGAATAAGAATATGCTTAAATATTTTAACCACAGGCTCATTAAGGCTTTTAGAATACATAGCTAGAAATTGATTTAATTATTATCGAGTATATTACACAAAATGGCTCTTAAATATGCGATAGTTCAAACTTTAATTTCTTTACTAATATAAATAATCTTATTAGTTATTTAGTTTATATAACATAGATTGTATTATCACATAACCTAACTTCTTATATAACTGATAAAACATAAAATCTTTACTGGATTTTATTTCTCCCATAAGACTGGTGAACTATAGAATAAAATAATTACATGTTACAAATTTAGAATATTTAATACATTATCAGTCTAATCATATATTAGTTCCCCGCAATATCTCAATTCCAGTTTATTAATACGATTACTATTATTATTATTGTTAATATTAAGGGATTATTTGATCAAAGTTTACATCTTCTTTAGGTAGGAAAATAGAAGGAAAGGTACTAATTAATGACAAAGTTGGCAAGAGATTATTCTACTTATAAATCTAACTTCTATATTTTCAACTTAAGCTAAGGCCTTAATTTCTATGTAAAATTCACGCAATATTGAATCATCTAAAAACATATAGGTATAGGTATAGGTATTTCTTAACCTCTATTAATTCCTCCATTGCGGAGTTATCTCTTTAAAGCATTTTGGTAATATTTTGCTGAGGGCGCGCACTACGTAAAGATTTTAAAAACTTAACTTTAGGAAAACTTCCAAGATACGTTTTATTACTATACTATAGGTTGAGCTAGATTTCTGATACATCAATATTTTAATAAATTTTGCGTCCGGCCTTACCGAAGGTAATGGAAGCTAGGTGATCTTTCTGAAAAACTAAAATATTTTATGTCTCTGATTTCAAAAATTCTTAGACTGATATCCGTTTCAGACGTCTGAGAGCATTTTTGGTTCCGTGTCAGTCTATCGGTCTGTCTGTCTGTCGCTCGACTTTTGCGAACCAACTATTACTATAACCAACTAATATAACCAACTATACTATATTTTAATTCTTAAAAGCAAAAGCTACACGTCCTATTTTAATTACATTTATATGGTAGGTCATATCTAGCCCATTGTCCCATATAAGTTTCAACCTTCTGAGCTGATTTGTTTCTCTTCCACATGCACACAAACATTTATTTATTTATACCCATATCTTTATAATCTTTATATCTGATTGTTATGAAATTTGGATAGTTTGACGAAAGTAGACCGCAACTTTTGCTTAATTAATACTTCAATTCTTGTAAAACATTTTTGGCATGTTAAAAANAAAACCACTTTTTTGGACTCAGGGGACCTCAAAACGTGTAAATCCACCAAAATCTCAAAATCGAATTTTCGCGCCATCACAATACTTTCTCTTTATATGAGAAAGTAAAAAGGGGGAAACAATTAAATAAATTATACAATGATGGCTTGCAAAGCATAAATTAATTAAGTACGTGTTCGGATGCGATCTAGCTACGTGCCACACTAATTCTAATTGGCAATATATTTTAATTTTAACTAATAAAGTAATTGATCCTTTTATCTTATAATTTATAATATATTATGAATTCAGATGTATTAATCTCTTTTTTTATCTTGATTTAACAAAAAATAAGTAATTACAACTGTTATTGTCTCTTTTCTTGATTTGTACTTAAATATATATTTTTTTTTTTTTTTTATTACTTGTCAAATGAACTTGTCGAAAAGTTTTTTCTGGCAGCTGGTTTACTAATTTGAGACACCATTTTTCTGTTTTCTCTTATTGTCTTATTTTGGAAATTAGCTTTATACATTTTTAATTACAGTCACGAACAAATTCTTTCGAATGATAATTAGAAGGTTGCTCTTTTTTATAGGAAAGTTAAACGCTTCTTATGAAAGGGGTTAGATTCCGAGTAAATGGATAAGGAAAATATATTTGATTTATTCCTTCTTATGAAATTATATAATTATTGCGTTGATAATTTTTTATCAAGAAATGTGTTACTGGAGACTTAGAGAAGGGTTCTTTTCTTGGAATATTAAAACAATTTTGCCCTTTACAACAACGTCACGCATTTTAAAAGTGACTTGGATTTTCCTACTTATTTTTATATGTATGTAATTTAAAGAAAAACAATGTTTGGATGCGATTTCAATTTCGATTAAAGTAGCTAAACCTGTACTTCCATGAAACGTGAAAATGTGAGAGGAAATGGTTCTTTTCCTTTGGCTTTATTTTCCTATTTTCTTTCTCTCCAGATCCAGGAATAGCTTGTCTAGAACAGTTGCAATAGGAAGAATCCTCTCCGACTTTTTTTCTCTTTCTAGAAATTCCAGGAGGGGGGGGGGGAAGCAATCAATGTTGAGTGTGAAATCAGTGAAATGAGAAATCAATCACTTTTATTGACTTCATTTCAGTAGTAGGCATTTTTTTCTGAGTACTATTTCCGAGTAACAGTTTCAATTTGAAGACGTGATAAAATAACGCTGGTTTGACTTCTTTGAGAGGGATTTCATTTTTTTTTTTTACTCTTTTTTCTTTTATATACCAGGATAGATATAGATTGCGTTACTCCCCCTACTCGTGGAAATTGGAGACAAAATTGGACCGGGGGTTTTTCAACGTAATTCAAAAGTGATGGAAAAATGAAATTCTGAGAACATTATCGATTAATTTGTAAAGTAATATTTTCATCAAAACATATCTAGGAAATGAATACAGATTATTGCAAAAAAAATATGAAGAATTTATCAAAAGAGCTTTTATCTCCAGTAGGGAGAAAAAGTTATGATTTTGGATTAACTTAGAGGGACTGAAGCGGGTCTTTTTTTCCTTGAACTCAAAAAGGAGGGAGAAAAAGTAAGTACTGCCAACTTAATTATTTTATAAATAGTAGAGAATGAATGGCTAATGTAATGAAGTTGTTGAAATCAGGTTGGCGACATTGTTTTTTCGACCTTCTTTATCATTGTTTATAACCAGCATCTAAATAACCTTCTATTTGAGTTTAATTCCAATTGTTATTTGTTTTTAGTATTGAATCTCTTATATCTCTGCTACTAAAAGTGCTAATAATTGTTGGTATTTATTAAAATAATAAATGTATTTATTAAATAAAAACTGTGCAATGGATAAAAATGTGTATTTGCTCCCAACTGGAGATAAAATATTGTATGTACCTCGTGAGTAAAGTTCCATTATTCCCCTCGCGATAATTATCGTTATCCCGTCGGCTGCGCCTCGGGAATCAAAAACTCTAATTCTCTCGGCTTCGCCTCGGGATTTACGGACCATGGTTCTGGTTCTTTCGGCTTCGCCTCAAGATCCGAATTTTTCGCACAGGGAATAATGGCTTACTTTACTCCCTAGGTGCATAAATAACTATAATTCTTATTTTATAAAACGAAAAATATATAAATCTATAAAGAAAACCACCTACTCAGTTATGCGACAGTATTTTAAGTGTTAATCTTCAATATTAACTCTAAAACATCTAAATGCATTTATACTATTTACGATCTAAGAACGAGATGCAATTGCATACATGCAAAACCATAGAAGAGAGAGGTTAGAGAACCACAGCAAAGGAACCACTAACCACTTGTAAATATTTATAAATATGTTGAACATTCAGTAAAATTATGTTAAAAATGTTACAATTTGTTTTATATTTTATTTTATAGAGCGATAACTAAAGCTATAATAAAGTAGTGGTAAATGAGTGATAAAATAAAATAGGCGGCAAAAATTTATCGATCAAACGATTTATAGAACTACAATTTTATTGCTTGAAACTGCTTTATCAGTAAAAAAAAAAAAAAAAAAAAAAAAAAAAAAAAAAAAAAAAAAAAAAAAAAAAGGGATCTAATCAAAAGCATTTTTGGGGCTCTAATGAGGATACCAAACTTCGTCCGCCTGATTTTCAAGTTATTATTTTAATTATTATTTTATATTCCTACGTACCTAATGTACCAGTGAGGTGCCGGGGCATCGGGCATCACTAGTGCATTAGGTACGACGTACGACAGAAGGAGCATCTATTACACCATTAAGCTTTGGATACGCTTATGGGATATTTCGTATTTCCCGCTTTCCTGGTACCCCATTCGCCCTGGGTCCTGGGTGCGTCCACCCATATTTGTTCAATAGATGTATATTGACTTGGACTTTGGACTTCCACACCCTTAGCCAATGCCTAACTCACGAAATTAAGCGTACACAAATTACACTATAAATAATTATTGAATGTGACACACCCTAGAAATTCATAAGTACTAGATGGCTGAAGAGGGGCAAAAAAGTGAAGATCAATACTTCATACGATACGTTACAACTTTAATTAAAAGTCATCTTCAGTCGTAAAACGTTTTTCAATAAATATTCATCCTTTAGTCGAAAAAAATAAAATCTATCTCCATAAGAGAGAGAGAGTAAAAGGTAATTAACTTTTTTATAAAAAAAAAAGATTTCTTAACAATTATTCCAAATTTTATAAACAATCAACCTCACATACTCACATATTAAGTTAATTTTAATTTTTCGACGAAAGGATAACTTTTTAATTTAAAAAAAAATTGTACGACTGCAGATGACTTTCAATTTAAGTTGAAACGCATCCTATGAGTTTTGATCTACATTTTTTACTCTTTCATATTAATAAAAGTATTTTGATGGCGTGAGAATTCGATTTTGACGGATTTACACTTTTTAGGTCCCCTGAGTCCAAATAAGTGGTTTTTAAAGAATGTCTGTCTGTCATTTGTCGTCCGAGCAGACGCGTGTAGTCTAAACTACTGGGCTGATTTTGACGAAATTTAGCATGTTGACTTGCTCAGAAAAAACATACTCCGAGACGAAATCGAGAAATTTTAGCTCCATATTTCTGGGCGCTACCCCCTAAAAACTCTGAAAGAAACAGGAAAAAATAGTATTTTTCGAAAACGATTCCGAAGAATTTTATTAAAAAATCTAAAATGTAGTTGTATTAAATACGAATCTAAAGATGTAAGCTGTTTTCCCGGGAAAAATCTAGTTTCCGAGATATTGATGAAAATGAATGTGATTTTGTTGAAAATCGAGAACACAAAAAGTTTCTGGGATCTGCTGGGACCAAGATTATTATGAGAAATTAGTCTGAGTTTTCTCGAACCGATTTTCTTTACACCTCTTCAGCTACCTAGTATATTATATACAGAAATGAAACGGGCCATGAAACAACCATATTTTCCAAGAAATACCTCTACGACGCAAAGAAAATGACATTGCGTGAATTCAGTCGTCGATGAATTTATCTATTCCTTAAACCTTAAATCATTGTACGGTGAAAAGCACGAACTATAAGGCCGTCCGCACACGGGGCAGTAGGCAAGCGATAAAACTTCAATGCGAAAACGGCGATATCGCCGATCTAAAAACAGGGCATCCGCACACGGAGCGATATTTTATTTAGTCAACTCGTGCCTTCCAACGAATACTGAGTATTTAAACGCTATACGTTTCCTAAAAAAATTGTTTTTCACAAACTTCATTGTAATCTTTGTTTACTGGATCTTACTTCATTATATTAGAGTATATTTTTTATCTATATTTTCATCATGTCAAGTGAGTCAAGTGACGAAGAAATGCTGGACCTATATCAGTATTTGAGATTAAGAAGAAGACGAAACCCCAAGAAATATTGGGTTCATCCTTACATTCAAAAAAATATACACTGCAGATTATTTGTCGCAGCCAAAGAACTGCAAGAAAGTGACTCCAAATTTCTGGCATTTTATAGAATGTCGAAGGAAACTTATGCTATACTTGCTGAAATTATCACCCCTGCAATTCACCATCAAAATACTAACATGAGGGAATGCGTCAGTGCTGAAGAGAGAATATTAATTACTTTAAGGTAAGAATAATTTTTAGTTAAAAATTAAATTTTAAAGAACATAGATAACAACATAATAACAAAAAAGAGCAAAAGAAATGTATTTATACATACATACATGTTATTACAAAAAAATAAACAGATTTAAATACATTAAACCAATTATAAATAAATAAAGAATATACACATATATATATATATATATATATATATATATATATATATATGTGTGTGTGTGTGTG
>KZ652225.1:201287-212056 GCA_001010745.2 Gerris buenoi
ATTATTTGGTTTTCTGACAACTACAGTAGAGTTAACCCAGGCTGTGGGTTCATCGATTTTAACTATAATGCCTTGAGTTTCCATTTCGCTAATCTTCTCTTTAAATTTGTTTCTTAGTGATAGAGGAATTTTCCTAGCAGGTCTTACTGTAGGAGGAATCGATGGGTCAACATTTATATGATGAGGAGAATCTTTAATATGTCCTATGCCTTTAAATCGATCTTTGTATTGTTCTAATATATGTTTATATTCCGAATGAACAGATTCGACACGTTTAATTAGATTTAAAGTTTGGCAGGCTTGTAAACCTAAAACAGAACTCGAATGACCTTTCACTATATAAAATTCAAGATTATGTGAATATTGATTGTGTTTAGCTGTTAAATCAACCGTACCCAAGATAGGTAAAAATTCTCCCGTGTAGGTACTAAGTCTAGTTTTAGTAGGGTTTAATGTTTTGTTAGACTCAATTGTTTTATAAACATCGTAGCTGATAACGTTGGCCATAGCGCCTGTGTCTAGTTTGAATTGTATTGGAATTTTGTCATTAATTAAGAGTTCAACAGTCCACTCTCTATTTACCTGTCTATTTGATTCATTATTAACTAGAGCGCCAAAAAATAAAATCGGAGTATCTTCTTCTATTTCTGTCTGAATATAATGCATATATAATTGTCATATATATGACAATTATTATGTAATTTTACTCTCTTATATAATAGTTCCTAGTTCATGAGATTTTTCAAGCTAGAATTTTGTGTAAAAGTTAATCTTTTAGTGCCTTTTAAGAATATGTGGTCAGCTAAGTTCTAAGTTCATCGGTGGGTCCATAGCTTGGCGATAGGCATTTAAAAGAACAATAACTGGTGGAGAGCGGCCAAGTCCTACCAATTATAATGGACATTGTGATTTTCATGATCCTGAGAACTAAATTAGCTAGTAGCCTGAAATTCAAGTTGATGTTAGTTTGTCCCTTGAGTTATTCAAATATTACTACTACTCCATGGCAAAGTAGTCCACTAACATATACATATATATAGACCACATTAGGGTTGGGACATCGATGTCGATGTATCGGTCAAAACATCGATGTCTTCTTTCGATGTTTGGCCTGACATCGATGTTTCGCGTTCGATGTCCCACACCGAAGTGCAACCAATACGAAGTTGCATATGCATATTTAATTTTTAATACTAATATTACAATATAGGCATGTGTGTTCATTAAATGTGGTGTGCATATTCATTGGGGTTATGCCTCGAGATGATATAGATCAATTTCGTCGTAAGACTAAATCCGGCCTGAATTAAAGACAATATTTCCTACAAACGATGTCAACCATTTTGATTTAAAAAAAGACCAGTCATACACCACGACTTAATGAGCGAATTTTCATGAAATCTGCGTATTATTGGCTTATGATAATACAGAAAAATGTTGGTTTAGAATTTGGGTGAAAAAATAATTGGTAGACACGGGTACGGGATACAAAAGTCAAAATAGTATTTACCCTTCAAGATGCAAGTCGTTTGAAAGCTCTTGAAGAGTTCAGTAATAGTTGTTTTGTACAATTTTGTCATATTTTCATATAAGAGGGAGGGGNCCCCGGAGAGGGGTGTCCCGGTTTTTACATTCAGAAATCTGGCAACCCTAGCCCAAGTTAAACATTCAGACCAAACTATATATTCTATATACTATATATAATTTATATAGTTTAGTGGTGTCCCAACGGCGATAACTCAACTCGAAACATTTTTTTTTCTAAGATAAAGACAACCACATTTATTCCAATTAAAATTATTGTTTGCTTTGATTTGTTGGTCTTCAAATAGATACATAATAACTTGTTAGATGTAGGAGCGTTTATGGAGTTCATCTTAAAGGAATAACAAAAATTGTCTCTCCACGTAAATTCTAACTGGTTTATTCAACAAAAAAGCTTTCAGCCTTCATAAGGCCATCATCAGTGACCAAACAAGCAAAAAGTGACTAAGTAAAAACAATAAAACTTAGATAAAAATAAAAACCATAAAAAGAAAAAAAGTTAACATCAAGATAAAAATGACAACAAAAAGTTAATAACAATTAAAAAGGCAAAAATCAAGCCAAAAATAAATAAATAAATAATACAAAAAATAAAATAAAATAAACAAATAAAATGTGCAAAAATCAGTCAGGAAAGTAAAAACTAAATGAAAACATTATAATACAGGAAACATTGAGTTAAGCAAACTAAATAATAAAACAGCTTACCGATTGAGGAAGGAAAGAGTTACATAAAAAATAAGAAAATTGATTTAAAGGGAGGTGAGCCTATATCATGTCGGAGATCGACGATCGACATAAGACTGATTCTCGTAGAAACCGACGCCTGAGTCCTTATCAGAAGCGAACCGTCCCCTCTCTCGTTAAGGTTCATCTCGACTCCTTATTATCTCAAACTTCTCTAGAGAATCAAGCTTACGCCCTTTCTGCGCATAATGAAGGAAACCGATCTTGTGCTGCGCTTGCATATGATTACAATCGGTAAGGTTCTGATTAAACGTATTGTTTAATCGTTGAAGGCGTTCCTTTGCTCGTATCTTAAAGTTACGTCCCGTTTGACCCACGTATTCAGCGTCGCAGTCGCCGCAGATAATAACGTACACACCGCTTTTGCACATTTTATTTTATTTTTTGTATTATTTATTTATTTTTGGCTTGATTTTTGCCTTTTTAATTGTTATTAACTTTTTGTTGTCATTGTTAACTTTTCTTCTTTTTATGGTTTTTATTGTTATCTAAGTTTTATTGTTTTTACTTAGTCACTTTTTGCTTGTTTGGTCTTAGGCACTGATGATGGCCTTATGAAGGCTGAGGCTGAAAGCTGCTTTGTTCAATAAACCAGTTAGAATTTACGTGGAGAGACAATTTTTGTTATTCCTTTACATAATAACTTATCTAAATTAATTTACTTTTTTCTAAATATAAAATTAAACCCGCTGTGACAGGCTTAACGGCTCGTATATATGTATATGACATAACCATTTCAGAATTAAAAATAAAAATTTTATAAGTATTAAATACTAAGTAACTATACTTTAACCTATTAACTTATTATATTAATATTCACAGTTTAAGCTAACGTACAAAAAGCGACTGACTTATAATTTTCAAGAAATGCAAAGTTTTTACATTGTCATGACAAAAAAACATTAATAAATAAAAAATATAGAGGCGAGCTACGCACTACGCACGCAGCCTATCATAACTGTTTCCTTGGAGTGCTACAATATTCAGAACGAACTCACAAGTTTGTTTTTATTTAACTGTTAATGTTAGGCATATAACATCTTGATTGGTTAGTAGTTGAGTCCATTAAATAATTTAGAGAATGTGGATGGAGATTCTGTCATTATTAAAAGGAAAGAATATTCAAAGTATTTTTCAACAAATTCGAACGAAAGGAAATATAAAAAGTTGTGTTTTTATTTCTTGTTTAAGTTAATGATTTCGTGGAAGACTTGATACAAAAACAATTCGTGAATTTTCTCTCTAAGAACAGGTGAAGCCATAAATACTTAAGATGTCGTGTCAACAGGTTAAATACACCTTTAAATATTTTATTACATCCTGAATACGTCAATGGTCATAATATGGATGTTGGTAATTTGTAATAAAAATTTGATTCACCCTCCCCCTTCTATACGAGTCACGGCAAGACTAAACTGTAACTTTAAAAGTCTACTTACAAACTGTGTCTAGTTTCTACTCTAAATACGCTTTTAAGCATGATTAAAGATTAAGCAATGGTATAAAGGAATAATAAATTATTCACCGGTAGATATTGGGACAATTATATTTCTCAGAAGAGGTGTTGTAATTGTAATTATATTTATATGATATACATTAGGTGTAATCGTGTATACATATATATATATATTTATATGCATGTGTAGATTTTGGATGTTTACTTATACCACTCTGCCTTTAAACCATTCAATTATAATTTAGATTATTAAATCTTTTTTTAGATTTAAGTTCTTTATGTTCGTAAGTTGGAACACTGGAGTGCGGTAAAGTAAAATGAGTGCGGTAAAGTAGTAAGTGCAGGAATCTGCTGTTTTGCGTACTATTTTGAGTGCGATAACAACCACTTTATCGGTCAACTGTAGGAAAAATACATTTACTATACCAGTTAGTCAAAAAATGAAAATTGAATTTTCGATGTCGATATGCGGATTCAAAGTCCAAAAACATGATTCTATGTTTTTCCATGAAATGGAGAAAATAAGTATGTATCTTATTTATTTATAATATATATTCGTTTATCTATTCGTAGGTGTAATGAGGTGGGTGTGCGACTGCTCATACCTCCACAACAATACTTGGAACTTTTATTTTCAAAGAGAATCGTTTTGTCATAATATACGAAACAACTGTGCGAACAAATGTGTGAAGGTAGTCCATTTAAATAAAAATGGACACCCATTAAGTCACTCCCACGATGAAATCAAGTTTTCAAGATAATATCTTAAAAATAGAACAATAACAGCAAAATCAATCTATATCCGAATTTATATTTTTAAAAATAGCTATAAAAAACGATGCTGAATTGTTACAATATGCTAATTTCTGATAAATAAGGTCTGAAGAGAAATCATAACCCGAGGTCAAATCGAGAAATAAATTTTAGCTCTAAATGTGGAGGCACTGCCACACCAGTTCTATCGATTTTTACTGAAAAATCAAATGCAAAAATAGTCCATTTTAATAAACCACATATCGAGAGGAAAATGGAGCATTTTATTTATGAGGAAAGTACGTCTCTGTATTCGAAGCTTGACTAATTTGTTAAAAATTCTACTTCATCGTCAATAATTATATATATACATATAATTTTGTTAAAATTGTTTGTTAATACGAGTAAATGACCAATGATAATTTGCTTTCATGCGCTCTAAGTTTAGTAAAAGCTATATTAGGAGCAGGAAATTTGAGAGAATTATTTAAAGAGATCATTTGCAACATCACCGTCAAGTATATTCGGGATGTTACTAATTTGGGATTAAACTAGAATGACAATTAAAGTTTTCCTAAGAGGGGATTTTATTAAACATCATAATAAAACGTTTATTTAAACCACAAGCTACACTTTGCCACGTGGGTATTTAATTTTGAAACTAGGTCAAAACTGTTGAAAATGTTCCTGAAATCTGTTTTATTAATTTATAATTTGGGTATTTCAAACTTCCGCAGCATGCGTTAAACTAACTTTAATTTTGTTTTTCGAAACTCAATGAATACTTCAAATTAATATTGCTGATTGGATGTAATTTGTAGCGAAATTACATTGGCCCCCCTTCTTGGAAATTCAGGAGGTCAATTACGCTTATTGAAATTAATTAACATCGCAATTGCTATTTCAATACACAGCTTAGATCCTCGGAATCAAAGCGTTCTGTGGGGTCACAAGTTAATTATTGTTAGAACCAGAGCGGCTTGCATCTCTATTTAATGTTAAGGGGATGGGATTATTTGTTTGAATCTGTACTCCTTTAACTTCAATATATTATGAGAGTTTCCGTGGCATAATTAACTGCAAATCACTTTAGAGGATTGTGTTGATTTAAAGAAAACAAACATTCCATATGCAGATAAATCTTTAGAGTGCAGTAAATAACAAACATTTTACAAGAAATTTAGGGGGAAATCATTTGTTATTTATTAATTTAATAAGCAATATAGTCCATACTTTCCAATATATTACATTGGAAAATCATTTAACAGAGAAATACTTGTCAATTCTTTGAAAGAAGACCTCTTCATATACCCAATGAAACATACCCTGTGAAAAGTCGATACCATAAACATTTTTATGCAATAAAAAGCAGGACTGTGTTTCAACGAAAATGCCTCTTTTACTCTCAGACATTCAACTTGTCGTCCAGTCATCCTCAACCAAGGAGTGATCCCACAATCCTCTTCCGTAAGATATCTATGCCTACATCTTGATCGACGATTGCTTGGGCTCAACGCTCAACACACCAAAACTAAACGTACGGACACTAGGAAACGATATAAACTCTTCTTGCAACTCCTTGACCAAAGATCCTACTTATCCCTTTATAATAAAATCCTTATGTATAATTCAATCCTTAAACCCATTTATGGACCTATGGAATTGAGCTCTGGGGCTGCGCCAAGCGCTCAAATTCCTATAGACTCTAATCCCTTTAATCAAAGATCCTTCGAAAAAACACCAATTCCCCACCATAAGTTTCTAACCTTACAATTCTCCAAGAACATAAAATTCCTTTTGAACATGACCTCGCTTCTATCCGTTATCAACAATTCCATGAATCCTTAAATCAACATTCGCTGGTCTGGAAGAAGACTGTCATAAGTGCTGAATGGTCAACTTTACAGGACGAGCATTTGAAGTTTTCAAAAAAATTGATTTGCTCATAACTACTCGGCTTTTTGTACTAGACATCTANATTAAATGGTTTTTATATTAATTCTGAATTGCAAAAGGAAACTATTGGAAGGAACATTCTTCGGGGAAAAAATTAGAACTCGCGTGATGTTTGATCGGCATTAAACAAAGATATACGTAAAATATAACATTTTGATGTACCCAATGAAATAACCTAGGGACGTCGTCGACATCGATACCAGAAACATTTTTATGTAATAAAATAAGACAGGACTGTGTTTTAGCGTTTTGCTGAATTTTGTATAAAAGCCATTCGCCTTCGGCTAACCTAAACTCTCCACGGGCTGTTACGAGAGTTTTTGAATAGTGTGAATGTGTGATTCAACAGCGGCGATATATTTAGCTAAGCAGTCATTAAATGAAGTATATCTTTATCTGCCTTTTACTCTCCTTACATGATGGCTAAAATAGTATCCAAATTATTTTATACTTCCTTTGCAAATGTTAAAGATCTAATCACATCGATGCCTTTCGCCGCATTGTTCTGAATGAAAAATAAACAAAAATGTATCGAAAAAGGTAAAACCGATTTCTATTATCTAAGCCGAAGTTACAGGGAGCGGTGGGAACTATTGAAACGATACATGCACAAAAATGGAAGTTAAAATAAATAATATATTTTTTTTCAGATTCAAAAAAGGTGAGATGAAATGTGAATTTCATAAATTCTTTTTTCTGAGAACTGGAATATTAGCGTTTCAAAGATTTATTTTTCTTTTTAGTGATTTTCTAAATATTACAACTCTAAGATGAACAATGATTTTTTCACAAACAATTTCTTTCTGAGAGAGCATACTTACTTCCCTAGACCACTTAGCGGAAAAGATTACATCATAAAAAAATATTGATAGAGCGAAAAAATCCTGAACTTTTAAAGGGAGGGTAACTAGATTGATTGACGAATCAATAAAATAAAATAGTCTGCCAATTAGGGTGGCACATAGCTTCCTCGCGTCCTACTTCGTAGACTTTATTGATTTTATGTTTTTACAACCTATTATTGTCAATTTTATTTATATATATGACCAACAATTGACTAGTTATAACTATCAGGGGTGGATACTTATNGGAGGGCCCCGCGACATGGGAAATTTAAAAAAATACTTATACGTTATAGGAAAATTTATAGATTATACTTAATTAAGATTGTCCGCGGGGCCCCGTACCATATACAAAACAGGAAATATTAGAATTATAAAATTCAAAGTAGAGCCTATTACCTAACTATCTTTTCGCGGGGCCCTCGCTATAGCACGGGCAAATAAATAAGTTATAAAACATAGATAATTTTTGTATTAATGTTTAAGATAACCCGCGGGGCCCCGCGCCGATAACACTTGGTTCCGGCAGTAAGCTCTTATAATTGGGGGACATACGAGTCACACTAACGAGTGCACGCGCAAAATACTGTAAAACAAAAAACTTTTAATGAAATGCTTTTACATAATTTTTTATAAAAGAGAGAGAATTATTTCATGAAATGCATCAGCTGTTGATCTACAATATAAGTTTACTTTATTTTATGACAACGTATTAGAATTAAAATTCACCTCAGAGATGCATAAAAACGCTGTTTTAAGAGGTCCTATTTTCAAAATTTTCCGGGGGAGGGCCCCCCTTCAAATGTGCCATTGAAAATAAAATTTAAAAGGGTAAAAAATGTAAAATTATAAGCTTTAACATGTTATTTTTCAAGTTATAAGACGGATCACAACTAATGAATAGTAAGCAGTTTAACTTATTATGTACTTACAATAATAATTTAACTATTATCCCCAAGATATCATGAAGAATACTATATAGTTAAGTATAACAGAGCATACTTATTGCAATATAAAATTTTATTAGAGGAATGTTCCTCTTCGACCCCGTTTGCAAAAAAAATTGATGATTAGTTGAAAACTATGTGATTTAAATTGTTTAAGTGATATGTTAGATTAAAAACATTTATTTTATTGTAATTATTTAATAAAGTTTTGAATTATTTCGAGAGAAAAAACTAAAACGTTTCTATGATCGAGATGAACCCTCAAAGAGAAGGGAATTAGCGTAAAATAGGTTCAAGTTATAAGTGGTTTAATATTAAGTTATTTTATTGTTTTTTTATTAGCAATCCCCCACCCTAACCTAGGGGGCCCCGCCATAATGTCTCGCCAGGGCCCCGCAAGATCTAGATCCGCCACTGATAACTATGACCAACCATCCAAATTTAATTGAAATCGGACGAGTGGTTTTTTAGATATGTTGGTTCGAAAGAATTGAGCGATAGAAGCGCACGGAACCAAAAAATATTCCCTGATGACTGAAACGGATGTCTGTCTTCGAATTTTTGAGACTAGCAAATTTTTAGTTCTTCAGAACGATTACATAGCTTCCTTTACCTTTGAGGTACATAGGTCCTTTACCTTCGAAAGCGAAATATTGTGCCATTCAGCAGATACGTAGATCATAGAAGGAAAATCATCAGAGGTGCTAAGGATGAATGCCATAACAAAATCAATATTAATAAGAAGCCAATGAAGAGACCATTGGTTTCATAATAAAAAGGGTTGAGTTATAACCAAACAGAAGCTAGATAAGTATTCTCGACTAAAATTGAAAAAAAAAGTAATTAAATAAATGAGTTATTTGATCAGGTTACACAATTAAAACTAGGTTAATTAATGGGGAAGCAATGAAGTGTTCGTTTTTGTTTTTTTTAAACCAAAATTAATGACTACAGCAGAAAAAAAAATATCTAACAATCATTAAATAAGATTTCAAAGAAAAGAATTTGGCAAATAAGTAACTATCAGAAAAGATCCAGTTTATATTATCAGCTACCAAATAGGTAAATGCCCAGAAGTTAATTTTTTCGTTTCAAAAATGGTTCGTTGGAAAAATAAATGGATACCTACATTTTTATACCTCGTATCATCAGATAATGAAGGATTACTTCAAAAAGAAAAAAAAGTTATAAACTAAGATTTTTAAAATAGACCAGACTGGCATGAACCAAGTTGACTGACTTAGAAAGGGAACTTGACTTAACCTCTATCATTAAAATTGTATACATAAAGATTACAAAGACTTCTTTAGAAGTGAAATGGCTTTCTAAAACTGTATTTCTTAAGCAGGTTGCCCACTTAGAATAAGGTACTTTAAGTAATAAAAATCAATTGGTGTATTTGTATTTAGAATCTTATCAA
This sequence comes from Gerris buenoi, assembly GCA_001010745.2. Classification (NCBI taxonomy): domain Eukaryota; kingdom Metazoa; phylum Arthropoda; class Insecta; order Hemiptera; family Gerridae; genus Gerris; species Gerris buenoi. The sequence continues at coordinate 210,954 of KZ652225.1, forward strand.
TGGTAACTTTAATTTAAAGAATTTTTCAATATAAGTCGTTACACTTTATTCGTTAATCCTTTACCACGATTGGGATCCTGAGTCCTTACTTCTATAACTAGGATTTGGGTCTTCCCACAGCGAAAGAATAATGATCGCATTCCTGTTAAGAAGGATTTTAAAAAAAACTCTTAGCATAAACCATAAAATATAACGCGTAGTAGCGTGTAATGCTGATAGAATTAAATTAACATTATACCATGGTAATCCAGTCCCTTTCCCTTTGAATAGACTAGTTCTATGGATTGGTAGAAAATGTTAATGTTAAGGAAGGGATAACTTATATTGGAATTTAAACAACAAATTATTAATTAAAAACTATAGTTATAAGTGTATTATTTGTGTTGTCAAAACAAGGCGAATGTTGCACTAAGCCGGGTTTACACCAGAGTTCTTACAAATGCAACCAAAAAAATGCTAGTTTGACTTATTGTTTGTTATTAACATTTTGTCACATCCCGACGCTCGCTTGGTAAGTTGGCTACGAAATGTTGAGTAATACTTGGTAAAATTTGCAAGTAACTCAGGTGTAAACCCGACCCAACACGAGTTGCTTACAAATTAATATGTTTCTAAAATTCTTTGATCTTTACCGACTTTTAGTGGATAGCAAACATTTTGTTTATAAAATGGTATTTTTGTTACTAACACAGCTTTTTAGTAACAAATTCGGATGTGATTTCAAAATGTTATTAACAAATGATTGTAGCAGCTGTTACCAACTCTGGTTTTATTTTATTTTCTTAATTAATTGATTTGACAGAATGTTTTCATATATTGGTGCAAATATATGCCAAGTTTCGGCTCGATTGGAAGACAGAAAGAGGGTTAATTAGCCCTTTAATTTTTGACGACAGACGAGAGGTACCGACAAAAGTGAAAATAGTATAAAGGATTTAATACAAGGGAACTTGGGATGTCGCATTACTTCCACCGCTATTTATTTTATTCTTTTTATCCAGTATTGCTTCAAAGGCTTATAACAAACTCAGTGTTAATGAATAGATTTTTTTTTTTTTTTTTTTTTTTTTTTTTTTTTTTTTTTTTTTTTTTTTTTTTTTTTT
>KZ652226.1:11156-21654 GCA_001010745.2 Gerris buenoi
TCTAATGGCTTTGATTTCATAAACTTCATTCTGTTTAGACAGCTTTTTATTACTTTTGAAAAGAAAACTTGTGGTGTGCTTGATTACACCAATAATTAGTGTCTTCTTCTATTACTGGTGAATTTCTACTTTTTGATGATTCATAGATGGATATAAAAATGTCAACATCAGCATCATCAACTGCATGAATTGCAATGTTGCCTCATTTCTTCAGCGATTACAATAATCATTTTCTGCTTGTTTCCCTTATTGGCGAGGAAATTGCCTTATTTCCTTTGAATGTAATATCTGGTGGGAAGTTTACAAACAGGGAAATTGCATTTGTTCAGTGCACATGGGTCATGACTTTTACATGACATGAATGTATAACCATCGAGAACTTATATCTGCAAACTCGTATATGAATACAAATGCAAGAAGGCTTAAAACCAACAGACTGAGGATGGAGTATACATGATAATATGTATGTACCGAAAATAATGGATTCGCCACTAACACCTGAAAGTATATTACCCATAATACGATGTACATCCAAAACGGGCAGAGGAAACATTATATATATCTACATTAAAAGTATTTTAATGTAGATACTAGTTCAATTGTGTCAGTGCCAAAAAAAATTGTGAAAACCGTCCACTGCGAATACTAGACGAAGAGATAGAAAGTAAAGATGAAGATAATAAAGAATTGTGAAATGGAAGCCAAATCATTTTGTTTTTAATGGAAAATGTGACATACTTAAATATTAGAATTTTTTTGTTCTTGTAAGTCTGGTGTGTAATAAAACTTTATCTTATCTGTTACACAATTTGAGTGATTCAATACTTGTAATAATTTATTAATATGAGAAATGCCTGTAAATTGACGAAAACATGGCAAATTCAACTGTCATCTTGGATTTTAACTAATTATCTTGACCAGGATTAATAGGGATTTTGAGATTATGTAAAGGGCATGCTCCAGTTCACAATAAGTACCTACTTATTTCTAGAGCAAACTATCTTTTTTACGGCAGTAAATATAGCAAAATAAAGTAAAAAAGGGGAATAATTCAGCCGCCATCTTGGATTTTGACTGATTTCCTGGGCTAATTTAAAGGGCATGCTTCAGTACATAACAAACAAGTACCTATTTTGATTGCAAACTATCTTTTTTAAGACTATAAATGCGGCAAAATAGAGAAAAAGAGGGAAAAATTCGGAAAATTCAGGCGCCATCTTGGATTTTTACTGATTTCCCAGGCCGGGATTAATGGGGATTTTGAGTATGTTAAAATACACACTTTTTTTGGTATAATGCAAAAAGAATCATTTGTGTTGCAATTTTGCCGAGGTCAAAATATATTTTGACTGGACTATATATATATAGATTATTTCGCCATTTTCTTATTTATGAGTAGTATAAAATTAATCACAAGTAAATTAAATCAAACTGTTTACAATTCACTTATAAGCTAAACTTTTTTCTTTTTACTTTTCCTCACTACTAATAGTAGGAAAAGTATTGTTTTCACCAAAAAAATAAAGCTAAACTTTTTTCTTTTTACTTTTCCTCACTACTAATNCTTCTATTACTGGTGAATTTCTACTTTTTGATGATTCATAGATGGATATAAAAATGTCAACATCAGCATCATCAACTGCATGAATTGCAATGTTGCCTCATTTCTTCAGCGATTACAATAATCATTTTCTGCTTGTTTCCCTTATTGGCGAGGAAATTGCCTTATTTCCTTTGAATGTAATATCTGGTGGGAAGTTTACAAACAGGGAAATTGCATTTGTTCAGTGCACATGGGTCATGACTTTTACATGACATGAATGTATAACCATCGAGAACTTATATCTGCAAACTCGTATATGAAAACAAATGCAAGAAGGCTTAAAACCAACAGACTGAGGATGGAGTATACATGATAATAATAGATTCGCCACTAACACCTGAAAGTATATTACCCATAATACGATGTACCTCCAAAACGGGCAGAGGAAACATTATATATATCTACATTAAAAGTATTTTAATGCAGATACTAGTTCAATTGTGTCAGTGCCAAAAAAAAATTGTGAAAACCGTCCACTGCGAATACTAGACGAAGAGATAGAAAGTAAAGATGAAGATAATGAAGAATTGTGAAATGGAAGCCAAATAATTTTGTTTTTAATGGAAAATGTGACATATTAGAATTTTTTGTTCTTGTAAGTCTGGTGTGTAATAAAACGTTATCTTATCTGTTACACAATTTGAGTGATTCAATACTTGTAATCATTTATTAATATGAGAAATGCCTGTAAATTGACGAAAACATGGCAAATTCAACTGTCATCTTGGATTTTAACTAATTATCTTGACCGGGATTAATAGGGATTTTGAGATTATGTAAAGGGCATGCTCCAGTTCACAATAAGTACCTACTTATTTCTAGAGCAAACTATCTTTTTTACGGCAGTAAATATAGCAAAATAAAGTAAAAAAAGGGGAAAAATTCGCCGCCATCTTGGATTTTGACTGATTTCCTGGGCTAATTTAAAGAGCATGCTTCAGTACATAACAAACGAGTACCTATTTTGATTGCAAACTATCTTTTCTAAGACTATAAATGCGGCAAAATAGAGAAAAAGAGGGCAAAATTCGGAAAATTCAGGCGCCATCTTGGATTTTTACTGATTTCGCGGGCCGGGATTAATGGGGATTTTGAGATAATTTAAATTTAATGCTTCGGTATACTATCAATACCCATTTTGAGTGCAAACTATTTATTTTACGGCAATAAAAGGAACAAACTAGAAAAAAAGGTAAAATTCAGCCGCCATCTTGGATTTTGACTGATTTCCCGGGCTGGGATTAATGGGGATTTTGAGTATGTTAAAATACACACTTTTTTTGGTATAATGCAAAAAGAATCATTTGTGTTGCAATTTTGCCGAGGTCAAAATATATTTTGACTGGACTATATATATATAGATTATTTCGCCATTTTCTTATTTATGAGTAGTATAAAATTAATCACAAGTAAATTAAATCAAACTGTTTACAATTCACTTATAAGCTAAACTTTTTTCTTTTTACTTTTCCTCACTACTAATAGTAGGAAAAGTATTGTTTTCACCAAAAAAATAAAGCTAAACTTTTTTCTTTTTACTTTTCCTCACTACTAATAGTAGGAAAAGTATTGTTTTCACCAAACACATTTTTTTCGAGATTTCAACGGAATTATCCGTTTTAGGTGTTTTTACGACCTCCTGAGTGGTTTTCAGCATGACGTATGTATGTGTGTATGTGTGTTATCTCCTGTTGAGACATTGAACTTAAAACGTTTTGAAATCGCCGTTTCCATGGGGTTTTGAATATCAAAACGGGTTTGAAAACTCATGAAAACATGCCTAATAATTCTTTACAATCGTTGCCCCCTTTCGTACCACTTTCTCAAAATAACCATACAATGGCTAAGATTACCCGCACGCTGTCACGTTTATCGAGAATAAAAAATTGACAGGAGATATTCTTATATGGGGTTATATTTATCCCTGATTCATCCCTTAAAGGCTCAAAAATGTTTATCGAGATATAATACTTCTTTTCTTAGATTCTTAACTATAAATAGTTCTGTGCTTCAAAGATTTAAGTTATGAAAAGTTGACTTTTGTGGTATGCACGCATTGTACGCTATGGTAAAATAAGCCTAAATATTGTATCTAATTTTTAAGTAAATAGAGATATAATCATGTAAAAATGTATATTTTTAAGAAGGACACCTCTATTTACCGTTTATAGAGTATATAAATAAGCTCCCCTTCAATTGTTAAAGAGTCATTAATAAAGGATAGCAAAGCCTTAGCGACCATAATTCTAGGAGTAACCCCGAGTGAGTTGGGACCGTTGAAAACTTGCAAAACCTCTGCAGAAGCATTGAAGAAGCTAGAAGAGATCTACACTCCAAAAGCGCCCAGCAGAAAGGTAACTTTAGCAAGGCAATTAATAAAAATTAAAAAACAATTTAATCAAACCATGACAGATCACGTAAACAATTTCAATGACATTGTTGAAAAACTTAAAGAAATTGATTTTAAAGTTCCAGAAGAATTTCTAGTTGTTTTGATGTTATGTTCNTGCTTACGTGAAGCGCTACTTGTTTTAACAACTTAAAATCAAAGTTTTAAAAACTTTGAAATGGACAAAAATGTGTATTTTCTCCCAACTGGACATAAGATAGCGTATGTACCTCATGAGTAAAGTGCCTTTATTCCCCGCACAATAATTATCTCCCTCGGCTGCGTCTCGGGAATCAAAAACTCTAATTCCCTCGGCTTCGCCTCAAGAATCAACATTTTTGCTCAGGGAATAATGGCTTACTTTACTCCCTAGGTGCACAAATAACTATTATAAATAATAGAGAATGAATGGCTAATGTAATAAGTTGTTGAAATCAGGTTGGCGACACTGCTTTTTCGACCTTGTTTATCATAGTTTATAACAATAACTGATCTAAATAACCTTCTATTTGAGTTTAATTCCAATTCTTATTTGTTTTTAACATTGAATCTCTTACATCTGCTATTAAAAGTGCTAAAAATTGTGGTTATTTAATAAAATAATAAATAAAAACTGTGCAATGGATGAAAATGTGTATTTTCTCCCTACTGAAGATAAGATATCGTATGCACCTCGGAATTAAAGTGCCATTATTTCCCTCGTGATAATTATCTCCCTCAGTTGGGCCTCGGGAACTAATTAGCGTTATTCCCTTGGCTGCGCCTCAGGATTTAGGGACCATGGTTTCTTTGGCTCAGGGAATAATGGCTTACTTACATCATTTTACCAAAACTACAATTTGTGGACCTTTAACCTATTTGGTATTAATTAAAAAAAAGTGAAATACTCCATAAAAGAACATGTATTGACTTAAAAGAACAATTGAACAATAAAGAAAACATATTAGGTACAATATAAAGTATTGTAGATGGAGAAACCCCTTTTAATTAAAAGTAGTTTCCTTCTTTTTGTTTTTAGTCCTATTCAACTGCCTAGTTCATTACAGGACGAGGGTTATCTGGCCACTTTACTTATCTACTCGATGAGATCATTTGTGTGAAACATGTCTCACCTCTCTGGAATTAGAACTCACAGCCAAGGTTTAGACCTTGGTTTCAGAGTCGAGAGTGCTGACCACTCCAGCTACCGGTTAAAAGTGGCTGAACCTTAACAAAAAAAAAATTAGTCAACATCCAAATAATAATAAATTATATTTACATTTAAAATTATATTGAACAGAAAAAAAAACAAATATATATATTTTTAAGCTAACTCTTTCAACAATTCATTATAATATAAATCTAACAAAAATAAAATTTAAATAATTTGTACAAAAATATTATATTAACATTTTGGTAACAATTTGATAACCTTTGTTCTATAGTCTATTAACTAATTGAATTTAATCGACAGCTGATTACCTAATAGAATGTCAAGCATTATAATATAGGTAATTACTACATCTGGAGTCTATCATTTTTTCCTTCACCTGTCAAGTAAATCCTTTTGTTGAATAAACTGTAATCTAATTAATTTTATAATAACATTAAAGGATGAATTTTGTAAGAAGTGGTCAATATTTTATAAGAAAAGACAATTAATTTTAGAATTTTTACTATTTACATTAAAGAAATAAACTTATTTTTCAAAGTTTCCATTTAATCTTTAAATTTTAATAAATACGTTTTTTTCATACGTGAAATTTATTGATGCACAGAACTATGATTTAAAATTGTAATTTTAGAGCCACAGAGTAGTTAGTAAGAGTAATACTATGATATCTTATAAAACTATGATTTTTTTACATAAGGTAAGTATACAATGGTAAAATCTATAGGCTATAAGGAATAGTGATAAGAAGATGTATTAAAGAAAAAAAGTAAGATTAAAAAGAGTTTATTATCAAATTTACTATGGGCTTGTAACTTCTATGTTCTAATTTACCATTTCATTTTAATAATAAAAAAATTGTTAGTAAAAAGTGGCTTGAAGCTTCTTGACCACAACTCACAAAAGGTTAATGGCTAGACCACTCCCAAGAAACACAATGGTTTTAAAGGCGCAAAATGTTAAAAATGGTCTTTATAGAGGCGAAAACACGACTCTACTTGCTAGAAATCTCAGAGTCCATTAGAAATAAAGGAGTTAAGTGCGACAGTGTGTCGCCTTCAGCAAGCAGGAATAACATCTAAAAAGGATAACAGTGGGTTAAGTAGTGAAACACTTATTTCAATGAATGAAAATTACGATTTACATAATTTCTGAATTCGATTTTATCAGTGTAAGAATGAACACTCTTCAAGCCACAAACCTTTACTTTGAAACTTTAAAATATTATTATAATTCCATCTACAAAAGCCTACATATCGAATGAATGACCACTTCCTGTAAAGTCTTCATCCTTTTTTTTTTCCATGTCTACTATTTAAAATTTTTATTATTCATAATATACGCTTTTTTTTACAAAAATTTAAATATTTGAATATATCTTTTAAATAAAAAAATACAATACAACAATGCTAATTTAATTATTTATCTTGTTTATTTTAATTATATAGATTAACGAATATAAAATTTAACAAAAAGAAAGTACAAATTTACAATAATTTTTGTTTATTTATTCGTTGTTTTTTATTTACAAGATATGTATATACAATTTTTTTTTTTGCTATAGAGGGCTTATTAGAATATGTATTAGATAACAACTTGATAAAATTTACCATAAAATTATTAATACTTTTTATTTATTTACTAATTAACAGTGAATTAAATTAACGTTTGTTCTTTAAGAATGAAAATAAATTATCTTTGTGCATTTTGGTACATGGCTATTATTATTATATATTATATTATATAAATGGTACATAATGGAGGATTATTTCATTCTATATTTATAACTATTATTTTTTAATTGGGTCTTAAAAAATAAAAAATACTATANAAAAAAAAATTAGTCAACATCCAAATAATAATAAATTATATTTACATTTAAAATTATATTGAACAGAAAAAAAAACAAATATATATATTTTTAAGCTAACTCTTTCAACAATTCATTATAATATAAATCTAACAAAAATAAAATTTAAATAATTTGTACAAAAATATTATATTAACATTTTGGTAACAATTTGATAACCTTTGTTCTATAGTCTATTAACTAATTGAATTTAATCGACAGCTGATTACCTAATAGAATGTCAAGCATTATAATATAGGTAATTACTACATCTGGAGTCTATCATTTTTTCCTTCACCTGTCAAGTAAATCCTTTTGTTGAATAAACTGTAATCTAATTAATTTTATAATAACATTAAAGGATGAATTTTGTAAGAAGTGGTCAATATTTTATAAGAAAAGACAATTAATTTTAGAATTTTTACTATTTACATTAAAGAAATAAACTTATTTTTCAAAGTTTCCATTTAATCTTTAAATTTTAATAAATACGTTTTTTTCATACGTGAAATTTATTGATGCACAGAACTATGATTTAAAATTGTAATTTTAGAGCCACAGAGTAGTTAGTAAGAGTAATACTATGATATCTTATAAAACTATGATTTTTTTACATAAGGTAAGTATACAATGGTAAAATCTATAGGCTATAAGGAATAGTGATAAGAAGATGTATTAAAGAAAAAAAGTAAGATTAAAAAGAGTTTATTATCAAATTTACTATGGGCTTGTAACTTCTATGTTCTAATTTACCATTTCATTTTAATAATAAAAAAATTGTTAGTAAAAAGTGGCTTGAAGCTTCTTGACCACAACTCACAAAAGGTTAATGGCTAGACCACTCCCAAGAAACACAATGGTTTTAAAGGCGCAAAATGTTAAAAATGGTCTTTATAGAGGCGAAAACACGACTCTACTTGCTAGAAATCTCAGAGTCCATTAGAAATAAAGGAGTTAAGTGCGACAGTGTGTCGCCTTCAGCAAGCAGGAATAACATCTAAAAAGGATAACAGTGGGTTAAGTAGTGAAACACTTATTTCAATGAATGAAAATTACGATTTACATAATTTCTGAATTCGATTTTATCAGTGTAAGAATGAACACTCTTCAAGCCACAAACCTTTACTTTGAAACTTTAAAATATTATTATAATTCCATCTACAAAAGCCTACATATCGAATGAATGACCACTTCCTGTAAAGTCTTCATCCTTTTTTTTTTCCATGTCTACTATTTAAAATTTTTATTATTCATAATATACGCTTTTTTTTACAAAAATTTAAATATTTGAATATATCTTTTAAATAAAAAAATACAATACAACAATGCTAATTTAATTATTTATCTTGTTTATTTTAATTATATAGATTAACGAATATAAAATTTAACAAAAAGAAAGTACAAATTTACAATAATTTTTGTTTATTTATTCGTTGTTTTTTATTTACAAGATATGTATATACAATTTTTTTTTTTGCTATAGAGGGCTTATTAGAATATGTATTAGATAACAACTTGATAAAATTTACCATAAAATTATTAATACTTTTTATTTATTTACTAATTAACAGTGAATTAAATTAACGTTTGTTCTTTAAGAATGAAAATAAATTATCTTTGTGCATTTTGGTACATGGCTATTATTATTATATATTATATTATATAAATGGTACATAATGGAGGATTATTTCATTCTATATTTATAACTATTATTTTTTAATTGGGTCTTAAAAAATAAAAAATACTATAAGAACAATAACTAGAAACTTGCAAATATCAACAGTCAAGCACTTATGCAACTATATTGCTAAATAATATAGGTGTCCCAAACAAAACTACATTATTTCCGGATAGTATATGATATTTGCTTTTGAACAGAAAAGTACCAATGAATGTGGGTCTGGAACATCTTTATTTTCAAGGTACCTACAAAAACCATTTAAAAATGTATTGTTTTTAGTGTGCATCATAAAAAATCTCAAAAACTATTTTTCTTACAGACCACTTTGAAGCAAATTTTGCAGATAATCCTGCATTGAATGAGACCAATCCTCCGTACACAAAAATTCTGATTTGTAATTCTTCAGGAATAAGAGTATTGATTAAGGTATATAAGATTAAATCTTACTATATTAGATAATCTTAATCTTATTAGATTAATCAAATGAAATAGAACTTAGAAACTTTACTGCAAATCAGGTTTTTTTTTTTTTTGTATAAAATTGGACTTGGACTCATTTCATGCAGAATTCCATGCTCTATAAGGTTTAGTTTAAACAGATTTGAGCTATAGTTTTTGATAATTTTAAGGATGAATGTCATAAAACAATGATTATTTCTTAAATGAAGATGTTCTGGACCCTTGTGCGTAGTAACTGTTTTTCACAATATCATATTTCCCTTAGATCCATCAATGGTGCAGTTTTGTTTGGAAACAACCTTTTATTTCGCTCTCTCTCAAAGGTATTCCTCGGTTGATTTAAATAATGGTTCAAGTTATCGATCATGATAATATAATTATTTATTTGGGAATAAAGAAGGACATCTCTAACTAACTCTAAAGGGGCCTTTGATCTAAGAAAATAATTTTGTAAATCATAAGAGTTATTTGTGAATTAGACACTGAAGAAGACCATTAGCAAATTAAAGATTTGCATTTATTTTCCTGTAAGTTTACATTTGGTCAAGCCTTTAATCCTGGTGAGAAGTAGATGCATTGCAATACCCTCTCTTTCTATTTTTTTTTTTCTTTTTTCAAATTTGATAATGTACAACAAAGCATGTTTTAAAATGAAGTTCTGTCAATCAAGGAAACTGTAGATTTTGGGGTAATGACAACCAACGAAATGAAAAGAGACCACTATTAATACGAGAAATCCAAGAGTGGTACAATGAAAAGATCATAACATGTGTGAAAAGAAGAACTATGTGGTTGTTGTAATGTAAATGTATTCTTTGAATAAAGCATTAATTTTCTGTTTAAATTTGTTAATATATTTTATTTCCTTCAAAAGAAACAGCTTATTTAGCACCTCCCCATTTAATTCTACCTTAGAAAAGGTTTTCAAATGTTGTCAGTTCTATAGTACATTACGTGACGAGAGCGGAAAGTAGAATTTTGCATGCAAGTATGGAGTTTACACCTGAGTGAGAGCGAGGGTAGTAAAACAACACAAGTAAAGCAAAATGCTGTTTTCGCACAAGTTGCGTACCGTACTTTATCTACGATTGTTAGATTTTAATAATAAATACAGAAAAAAATAATAAACTTCCTGTATGTAAGTTCGTATTTCTCTTTTGATAAAGATGACATCAATTCATTAGTTGTATTTTGTGCCAAATTAATTATTTCAGAAGGCGTAGTATTCTCCTCATATTCGTCATAATCACTTAAATCACTCATTGATTTTCACAAAAAAACTCGATACAAACAGTTACTTTTATTAAATAAACATCAAATTAGTTATGTTAAATGTAAACAAACTCGCTAATCGTGTGTAAAGTTGA
>KZ652226.1:22601-34747 GCA_001010745.2 Gerris buenoi
TTTTTTTTTTTTTTTTTTTTTTTTTTTTTTAATAAAATGTACATTTTAAACAATTTAAAACGTTTTTAAAATTTGAGTTTCTTGGTAACGATAATTGACATAGTCGATTAGCAAAAGTTAAATAATATGATCTTTGTACATTTACTTTATAACTTAGGGAAAAAAACTAATTATTTCAGGTGAAATTTGTTACACAGATTTCTATAACAAAGTAATTAATTAATTAAAAGTGATTTAATTTTTTATTTAGGTACTTCCTATTGTAGTAGGTAAAAGGTGTAATTCTTTATAACTTCTTCAGAAAACTAGTTCATTTTCTGTTTAAATATCAAATATAGTTAAGGCAGACATGCCGAAGACTGGTTATGGCCATCTAAAAATCATAGCCATATACTATCAAGGCAAACTGATTGTTAGTAGCATAAAAAGACCGTAAGAAAGAAGGTAGCTACTATACTCAGCTATACAGAACCCAGCAACCAGAGGAATACAATAATTACTTTATCTTATAATGTAAAGTACATTGTAAACAAGTATTTATTTATCTTGTTTGCTGAAACCTCGAATAATAGAACATTCGCGTCTGTGCGGAAAGTAGCATTTTGCATGAGAGTGTAGAGTTGCCACAGTGAGCCAGTAAAACCACACAAGCAAAGCAAAATGCCGTTTTCGAATGAGTTGCGTACCGTACTTTATCTAAGATTGTTGGAATGATAAATACAGAAAAAAAATTAATAAACTTCCTGAATGTTCGTAAAGTTGAAGTCGTATTCTCATAAAACTAATAATTCATTAGTTGTATTTTGTGCCGAATATATTATTTCGGGAGGCGTATAATTCTCCTCATTTTCGTCATAATCACTTAAATCACTCCTTGTTTTTCACTAAAAACTCACTAAATAACAATAAAATGATTAAAAATAAAATAAAATCATTCTCAAATTTGATTTATTTAATAAGTATATCATACTCATGTTGAATGAAGAAACTCAAATTTAAAATTAAACTTTTATTTAAGCCTTTAAAAATTACATTGTATCAAGTAGAAATTTCGAAAAAAAACTTACATTTGTTTTGTTTTAGCACTTCTAGTTACCTATCTAACGAAGCAGAAGCGGATTGGCACTAGTTTTACATTTTTGTTTAATTTCTCTTCAACTTATTTTAATATTTATTTTGGGTAAAATATTGGCACTAAATTTTAAGTCGATTTGTAAAATGATTTGTAAATTTATTAAAAAATGTTTCTAATAATTAACTATTTATTTTTATGTTGAATAAGTTTTTATAATTTATTTTTATTAAATTATTATTTATAAATAGTGGCTTAAATAAAAACTGGGCTGTAATATAAATTGTTTAAAATGCACTAAGAGTAGAGAAAAATAAATAAATACAAGAGTTGTTTTTTGTGGCTAAATATATTGATAAAAGAGAAGATGTTTAAAATAAAATTAAATAAAAATGATACTATTTAAAATTGAAAATCCAACAAGAAAAAAGTTTACCATTTTAGCTCTTTGACTCCAGTCGACAAAAGGTCCAAAAACCAATACTATGGTTGTAGCTAGATATATGAACCTGCATGACAATACTCTCCATTTCCATGAATATGAATGTTGTTTGATACAAATTATTATGAATGTTGTTGAGGCAGATTAAGAGCTTTAAATACCCAGATGCAACAATCTCCTAAACATGAGGAACTTAATAGTTCCGGAGAATATGACAAGGTTTGCCTTAACCCAGGACATTTTTTGGAGAAAAGATTATGCCTAAATCTAGTATAGAGCAAGTTAGGGTGTTCTATACAAAACATCTTGACACCTTAAGGCAAAAGAGGACCACAAAAGTAAAAAAAAAAATTGTATTAGAAGAAGCAGGGGTCCCAACTGATGGAATGCTCCTAAAGTCTTTATTTTCCCTCTTGTTGGTCACTTAACGCCGATGAACTTACTAAACTTGTTCGACCATAGACTTAAGAATTACATAGCTGACAACTTTTAGCAATATGATGTCATGGAAAATGGGTTTAACAGTATTTCTGATTGAGACAGATAAAAGTATAGTATAAAATATTCCCCAAAGAAAATGTGGGAACAGATACTGGAAGGGATTCCAGCATGGGAGTCAAAGACAAAGCCATTTTTATTGGAACTCTATCCCATAAAATCACACTAAAATTAAATATTTTGTAAGCTCAATTAATTATTTAGAAGTTGTTATTATATTTTAACAGTTTTTGATTGAGTAACTTACTATATAATTTATTCTCTTTTGAAATATGAGTATGATACTTAAAACGTACCAATCTACAAATTGATCAAAACTGTATGAAAATTCAAATAAAATAATAATAATCGATAAGAATTATCTTCTCTATCTCTTTTTATGTAAAAGTATTTAGCCTTAAAAAAAAACCTTTCTTATACTTCTAATTTATTAATTAACATTTTACTTATTATTATATTACAATTTTTTTGTATTATTTAGAAAAAAATAATGAAGATAAAATTAAAATAATAAATATGAAAGAAATAAGAAAAATAGATTTGATTAGAATGGAATAGGAACACAGTTTTGTCTTGTTTGGACTCGTAAGAGAAATGGCTTAGACGTAGATTATGAGAGAGAGGGGCTCCGGCCAATGTCACCTGCTCAAGGCAAGTAGACAGGTATGACTGGAGGCAGTGTTCCCTCACTCTCCTCTCCTGAAAAAAAAAATCAACAAAAATTAATTATAATAAAAAATTATAGTAGCTTTGACAGCCTGCCTAACAAGCCACACCCTTAGAATGGTAGTAGTAAGGTCCTAGTACTAATACTAGATGGGTAGGACAAACCGCTTGTATGAACCTAGCAATTAGGCCATTTTTTAGGCCCATTTTACTACCCCCTATTATTTAGTAGAGAGATGCAGCCACTTCAAAATTCATACCTCTGTACATTGCACTGCCGAAGCAAGTATGATGTGATCATTAGTGAGCCATATAAATCAAAGCATCATGGCGAGGGATTGAACCCAAGACCTCATACCGCTCTTGATTCAGCGAAGGCCCAGCGTAATCCACAAGGCCACGCCATGGCTCTCTTCCTTAGGATGTTTATCACACCAATATAATATCAATATAAGATGAATTACATGAAATCATTACCAATACTTCTTTTTAGTTTGCAATTATTCGACCAAGTTGCATGAAATCTAGATTCAAGCTTTAAGTTGTTCCTATTTAGCTTATCCCTGTCTATTTTATTAAGTTCTAACTCATAACATAGTTACCGTGTCAGAGAGCTCTGTCTGAGTGTGGCCTGTGCAGATGATGGCCAAAGAGGAAATCATTATTTCTCTTCCTCATGATAGTGCCAGAAGTTATGAGCCTTCCAAAGCCTTCTTGATGATCAAATGCATAGCCCGAACGAATTGATCTTCTCGTCTTACGACTGCTTGGAGTCCTCAGAACATTATGACTGCTACGAGACCTGACACAATAATACAACTTATTAATGTTAGAAACAACCAGAAAAGTTAAATAAGAATAAGAACCCAGGAAATCTACACTGTTTGGGACCAGAGCCTATTCAGATTTATGAATTTTATCTGGGCTTCTGCTTTTATTGTCTATTAACATTTATAAAATTGTTTCTAGTATAGTTTACAGGTATATTTAGGGTTGCCAGATTTCCGATGGTCAAAACCCAGACACACAAATAACATTACCAGTTACCACTGTTGTTATTTGTCACTCTAAATAATTGAAAATTTGCTGGAAACAGAATAGTAAAGTATAGTTTGTATATAAACCATTTGTCAGACACACCAAGGGATGTGCCACGCAAGTGTGACACATAGGAACTGTTCCAACATCAGCCATTATGTCATTAAGATGTTGGCTCGGCATTACACCATGTCCTGCATCGTTTCGTCGCGTCCGACTCATCAGGGGCCCGACGATGCCCACCCAACTCTGCACCTACACTCTGTGCAAACACGGTATTAAATTGCTGTTATAGTTTGTAACTTAAGCGATTCAAAATGATCTATTTTAAACTTCTTCGTTGAAAACCAGGACATTTTGGTGTCCCAAAAAGTTTCTTCGGGACACCGAGATTCTATGACCACAATCCCAAAAAATGGGAACCCTAGGTATATCACTATATTTATGTTTAAAAAAAAAAGAAGATATTTATAATAATAATGAGTAAGTAAGAACATTAAATAATCGGTTCAATAGAAATGTAAGGGAGCAGGAATAATGTTTATTGCTGGGAATAATATGATATACAACTGAAAATGGGATAGGGTTTTAAGAAACACATAGCGGCAACTCAAAGCAGTCCCGGGAAATTTCACAAAGCTGTCAGTGTACAATGTCTTATTTTATTTTATTTTATTTTATTTTTTTTTTGTTGCCCCAAAATATGTTTGGATTTCCGAGGGTCTATTGTATATTAAATAGTTTAAAATATGAAAAGAAGCAATACTTACACATGCAAGAAACATGCACATATTTTTATTTTGAAACTTGTTTGTTATCATCTCTTAATCAATAATGTTTTTACTTTTTAACGTGAAAAAGGATAATTAGAAAGATCAAGGAATGTCCACTTTTATATTTTAGGGTTATGTGGTCATCTTCACTGAACACTATAATGATATGAAAGTTTATTTCCGAAGAGTTCAGAAGTAAAAATATCTGAGTATAAGAGCCCGCAACATACATGATAGGGATTGGCTAGATATTGGAGAATGGAGCTAAGGTAACTGCTACTAAGTGGAGAAGTTCTCAAAAGTAAAGTAAATAATATCTGAGAAAAAGAGTAAGAAAAAGGTAGTCTTCCTGAAAAACAATGATGGTAGCCTTGATAAGGTTATTTTTTTAGTTTGGAGGATTAGATTGGATCTAGAGATTGATTTCAATGCATGTTACTATTTCCAATGTAGGAACATTCTATCTTACAATGTGATAAAGACTTGGTTAACCCAAGACTAGGATAGAGATGTTAAAGGATTTTGAGCTTTAAATTAATGATTACCTGATGCCGGTGACTCTTTGCTTGAGCCTGACTCTATCAGATAAGTTAGGAAAGACATCCTTGAAGAAGAACCTCCAGGCTAGTACAGGTACAAGAAGTATTACCATAGTGAGAAGGGTGGTCAGCCAGAATGTACTGTCTTGCATTGCCTAAACAACAAATCACATCAAATAATACTTATCAAAAAATTTGATGTTTGAAATAATACATTTGTAATTTCAACTTAACCAGTCTCAGCATTGATTTATTACCGTGCATTGTTTTCATAAATCGCGTGTTTTATTCATAATGAAAAAAAATGATGTATTCCATGTATCAACTTTCCACTTTATTTCTGGAATTGTTCCTTTGTTGGCTAGACTATTCGGAGCAACTTACTTTTAAAAAGAACAATAAAGGTTGAAAAAAGAGCTTCAAAGAAGGTTTAAACTCTATAATAAAGCTAAGACCACATGGTCTGATGAATAAAAAGGGTCTACTGCTGCTGGTTATCTGATTCATTGACATCAAAATCTCTAAAAAATTATTTTATCTTCCAATTCTTGATTTTGAAAAACTTCTAATAACACTATAACTTATGCTTTGGTTATTTATTTCTTGGTATTATTTTATGGTATCTATTTTATATAAGGCCAGTCAAACAGCAACGAACGCAGTCTGTCATGGACTGTAGCTTGTGTACCTGAGAACACAAGCGTTAATTAGATAAACACCCAGGACTCAACCTTCACAAGTGGCAGATGCTCAAAATAACACAGTTTTATCAATCGCATAAATTTAAATTCAGTAACATACCTTGGTCAGTGAGCCGACATATGGTCCCCCGATGACATAATTGTAAAAATAATCTAGGATGAAGTACCAGGCTAATGAGCCCCAGATTGTGATATGATTGAATACTGTCCAATAAGATGTGTCTAACGCCACCTGAAACATCATTTTGTAGGATTTTAATTAGAATTAACTTTTGGCACTAAACTGGGGTGAGGAGCCAAAGAGGGCTCGAGATTTTGACATCTAGATGGTTGGGCCAACTAGGAAAACAAAAATGTCTGTGATGATGGGAGGATTGGCCCCCTAGTAATAGGCCTAGTGGATTTATTTTTCCCTCACATAAGTTGGCCAGTCTGAGCTGTCAAAATATAACTCTAATTGTAACACAACTGCAGCATAATAATTATGTAATAGTAGTAGTAGTAGTCTAGTACTTCCTACTAGAACGGGTAGGACAAACCACTCGTTCGAACCTTGCAATTAGGCCATCACTCAGGCCCCTTTTACGCCCCGTGGTGGAGAGTTCCAGTTACTTCACACATCATACATTTATACATTGTACCGCCAAAGCGAGTATGATGTGATCATTAGTAAGCTATAAGAGCGTGCGTCAAAATGCGGGGGAATCGAACCCACGACCTCGAGTTGCCTCGACTCAGAGATAGCTATGCGTGGTGTCTTTAGCACCTCGGCCATCCTGGCTCCCCCGTTATTATGTAATACAATATTGATTCTTTTTTTTCTTTCAATTTACCTTAAATTAGGCCAACTTCCTTTTCTCTATTAAATTTGAAATGTGTAGGGGAAGTTCCCTTACCATGGACACTAAGCAAAAATCAAATATATTGCTAATAGCACTGATATGATAGCTGGTGAAAGCAATAAGGTTGCTAAAATAGTGTTGTCAGAATCCGCTTGGACAAGTAATATCACAGAAAAAATGTCCTGTCTCCCTGAAATTGTGCAGGAGGCTTGTGTCCAAGATAAAAGACTGTCCAAGGGAATCTTCCCTACTTAAAAAAAAAATTAACAATTAAAAAGTGAAAGTGGCACTGTGCTTTTCTTTTTCTAAATCTATTTAGTACAAACGTTATTAGACAAATTAAATTTAATTATATTTTCAAGATATTATTGACTCTTGATTGTCAACAATAACATAAAATAAGAAAAGTATGCATGCAGAAGAAATTAATAGTACCTGGGCAGTTACTATAATAACTAATATAGTTGCAAGTACGCTGCTCAACAGCATTAAATCCGATGCTGTATCTCCATCTGGTGATAGTGCATCCCGGTATGCTCCTGAAATCATCAAATACATTAATATGCTGATATTATATAAATACAATTAAAGAAAAGATAAATAAATATTTACAAGTTAAGTTAATCAGATTATTTTCCTCTACTGCAGATTTAATTCAAAGGAGAGGCAACAGGCAAGGTGTTAGAGGACTAGAAATTTTGCTAACAAAAGATTTGACTGAGTCAAATAATTCTCTTTGAGATTTGAGTGACCTAAAATAATCAGCTTTGACTGTATGAAAAAGAAAATTCCAGGTAAAATACTATCCAGAGCCAAATGGGAACAAGGACAAATAAAGTTTGATAGACAGACTTTTGTTGTGTACACAGATGGAACAAAATTTAACAAATTTGAAATATCAGGTACGGGACTGTGTTTATAGGCATGGAAGTAGTTAGATAGACTTGTCAGATTTTAGAGTTTAAGGTAACTATCAGAAGGACCCGACTAAATTTTGAGTGTTCTAGCTCATTTGGTTCAAGGGAGATAAGAACACTGGGAATGCGAAGCCTTTGACCAGACAAGCACAGGCTCTCGTTAAGAGAAGCTGATAGTCAGCCTGGCTGAGATTTCTCCAGAGAGGCTGATAGCTCTCCAGCCTGGCACACTGGCCTGCACAAGTCGGGACTCCATGGTAGGGTAGTGAGGGCCCGACCAATCTCCCCGAGCCCACGCAGACTGGACGTGGAGAACCTTTATCTACCAACCTCAAGTTTATTAAATATAGATACCAAACATTGAACAAAGTGTACAGAAATGTCTCACGGGTTAATTAGACACAACAAGGTGGAGGTGGTCACAGACTTTATATATAGATTGGGATGTAGTTAAGTAGGTTGTATGTATTGGGATTTCAGGAAAGGTATCCATTTTTTTTTAAAAAAAAAAATACCTTAGCGATTTACAGCTAGGCTAACTACTACAGGCTTACAGCTGTCTTTAAGGCTGAAATGTATGGCATTTTAGAGGAAGTAACATTTTATAATGTTTAAGAATCTTTGGTATAAGCATTAATGATATGCTCAAATAGCCAAGCAGGAAGTAAAGCTGTTAGTGCTCAAGTGTTCTCTGCATCTGTGAGCACAGAGGAACTGGAGTTTCTGGCTGAACTAAAGAAGAGAAAACTGATTGTCCCTATTTACAATTAGTTAAATTTTTTTTTGATATTTCAACTTGATATCACACATATACATACCATAAGCGATAAAGAAGAGCACAAAGGAAGTGTAAAAACCATAGAAAGCACTACGGAGAAATTCGTTCTTATTAAAGAGAAGGTTGGTATGACCTGGAGTATAGAGTTTGGGATAGGCAACACTGTTCTTATCATTCACATCCTGGTCAAATACACCGATAGATAATACTGGTAGTGAAGTATAAAATAAATTATATACAGCTATAAACATAGGGTCAAATATTGTCTGTAACAGAAAACAAAACCAATAATTAAAAAAATATTTTATTAGAGGATGATATAAGGATTTGTGTATTCCATATACATGTTGTTAAGTGTTAAAAGTAACTTTAAAGAATAGAAAGATTATTACTGTTAGGTTCTTTCCTATACCCTAGACTTCTAGACTATAAGTGCGCCAAGTTTCAGCATTTTAAATTCTCGGAAGATTGTGTACACACTTAGAAGATGAAGATAACATAGAAGTTAAAATGTGCAGTAGATACTTAATTATTTTTCAGGGTGTGAGAAAAAAGAGGATGATGGCATAGGGACTTAATATAACAGTAATAATTAATATAGCACATTTATACTAAATTTAAAGGCTGATCATTTTTATAAATCAATTAATTATAAATTAAAAATAAAATGTATTATTACCTGAGCAGAGAATCCACAGAAGAATCCATACCAGAAGTGCACGAGAGTGAAAGCAAAGTTCTTAAAAAAGAAATACCTGAGAAACTTGCACATCCTGTAATAGGACCATCGTCCATGTACAAGAAGAAGTCTCTCGAGGAACCTGAACTGACAGATAGAGTAGTCTGAAGCCAGCATTGCTTGGTTACCTTCCATACCACTGATACCTACTCCTATATGAGCAGCTGAAACAATCAAATTAATCCATGTATTTCAACAGAAATCAAATTTAAAAAAAAAATGTGGTGAGGATGTTGACATTGTTAGGAAATTTTATAGAGTTTAATGTAATAATTGTTTTGTTGTTTGTCCGACTGGGTGGGATAGTGTCTTGGAGGGGAGGCC
This sequence comes from Gerris buenoi, assembly GCA_001010745.2. Lineage (NCBI taxonomy): Eukaryota > Metazoa > Arthropoda > Insecta > Hemiptera > Gerridae > Gerris > Gerris buenoi. Next base: position 31,931 of record KZ652226.1, read on the forward strand.
TCCCTCTGCGCTCCCGTAACTCGCCCTGCCCCAGTCAAGACTTCGGAAAGACATACAGACTTATGCTTTAATTTATATTCATAGATTTGAAAATTATAGAACAAAATAATTTTCCACAAAAATATGGAAGTATTTGTAAAGTTTTAAACATTTTATTAGTTAGATACCTTTAATCATGGATACATCATTAGCTCCATCACCAATAGCTAACGTCACAGCTTTCTTTGTTTTCTTAATTAATTCTACAACCATAGCCTTCTGAAGAGGCGTCACTCGACAGCATATCACAGACTTGCCTGAAAAAAACCATATAATATTTGTAAATTGGAATAAAATCCCTGTATCCACTTCAACAAAATTTTATTATTTTACAATTATTACTTATTATCTCTTTCATATGACTCGATATTATTAGATAACACTAATGTGTATTAGTTTTAATTATATGTAGGTAATTTATAATGAATAAATTCAAAATATTCCAAATGGACAGTAAAAACTGTGATAAAAATTAAATTGTTAATGCTCTAATTGTGCCCAAGGCTCAACACTGAACTCATCAATAGATAAGTAAAGGTTTACTAAGGTTGTTATTAATTAGACTATTGTTGATTAGAATTTCGATAACCCAAATCTTTGGAATTCAAAATTATTGAAACAGATTTGTTGTAACTGATGGGTTTAAATGTAAACTCATTACTCACTTACTAAGGTTGGTATTAATTAGATTATTGTTTATTCGGATTTCGATAACCCAAATCTTGGGAATTCAAAAGTATTGAAACAGATTTATTGTAACTGATGGGTTTAAATGTAAAGTCAACAAAAAAACACAGTTTGGATATTTATTTTATAAAAGTAATAATTAAAATGAATAAATAATAATAATGCTAGTTAATTATATAGTGATTGTGATAACTTACACATAGTGCTAATTTCTAAAAATAGTTTTTCAACTTTAGGATTGAAAACATGGACAAGGGAGTGTCCATTGATTACAAGGGCGAACAGGAAACTAGTGTCCTCTTCTTGTTGAGCTTCATTCTCTTTGAAATCAGAATCACTGTAACACAATAAATGCTATGTAAATATAACAACAGGTCAAATCATATGAGCATCATCTGTTATTAGCAACAATACAAATTAATTAACATAAACAGTAGAAGCCGCTTAATGTGATCACTTTAGGATCCAGATAAAGTGATAAAATTAACCAACTGATAATAATAAGCAAAAGATACCACAGGAGGAAGTAAAAGTCAAAACAAAACAAAATTATAAACAAGACTGTGTATCTTATGTACACTGATTGATGTGATGACATATTGGAAAACAAAATAAATAATTTGAAATGTAATTTACATAATTTTATTTTTTTAGGAACAATAAGAAATACATTTTTAGAGACAAAACTATACACACATATAAGTATGTACATAAACCTCCATAATCACAAGATTTCGGAGGGCTCATTCTTCATTTAACTTAAATGTGAAACTCACGTGAAAGTTACGATGGAGACAGCCTGGAGGTGATTGTTAGTTTGTGCCATAGGATGTCCTCCAAGTTTCAAAGTATCGAGACACCTCTGAAGCTGTTTTGATACTTCGTCTAATGTGTGGCCATCCACAACTAGGATCTCCATTTCATCACTCAGAAGATGACATGAGTAACCAATGTTTATCGCAGTCTCTGTAACAAAAATAAAATAAAAAAATAAATGAAAATAAACAAAAATAATAACAATGAAAGAAATAAATTGGCATAATTTTGAAATGGTTTTTTAACAGGGCCAACAAATTCAAGCAGCCGAGGAAAACAGGTTTAACAGGGTCAAATTATTTACTAACTACTGTAACAAATATTTATCAGTTACAAAGTCCTATTATGATCAATAATGATCATGATTTGAATAAGTTTATTCTTTATTTGTTTGAATTTTATACAATGAACGTAAACCAAAATCATTCTCTGTTCTGGGAACAGCTAATTGTGACACAGAATAATCACTCAGACTATGTTTTTAAATCTTAACTTTAGTGTATTTATTTTTGTAGCTTCTCATTATACACCCAACATCATTTAGTTGTTTTTTTTATTTCAAAATCTGAAGCCAAATTGTGCTTAAGCTATTAAGCTAGTCAATTAAAATTTTGAATTCTCGTTGAACTAGCATATGGATTTTTTGTTTTTCAATATCATAATAATAAAATATTTATTCCAATATATGTAATCATCTATTCATTATTCAGAATAAATAGGCTAGGAAGCAGAGTAGTTGAGAATACTCAACTATAATAGGTATAATTCCCTAGAACGTATTCCATACTAATAAAGACCATTCATTTCATAGATAATTTGTAAAGGGATGATTTGATGAATGGAATGATTTGTTTGCTCTGTAATGACTACTATTGACAATTAAGACAAATAAATAAATACATCTACACAACTTATTTCATTGATAAATACAATAAAATGTAATTTTGTTAGACAGAATACAAATATATTCTTAACAGTTCCATAGTATACGTTGAACTGAATTCTACCGATAATAGTTTTCATCACCTAGAAAGCTCGGCACTTCTTTAGATGGTTACTCCCCTTTTGGGGAGTAACCATCTGAATAAACCTCCCTCATAACCTTCTTTAGTTGGTTACTCCCCTGTGTTTACATTACTTGGTTACTCCCTTTTTTTTAAATTTATTGGTTACTCCCCTAATTTATTACTATGAATTGATAACATTCCAAAAATGATTATTTTTCCACCCAATAAACGTTTTTGGGGAACGTAGAAAAGCATTAGGGCTTTTGTT